>OZ002735.1:2347904-2585904 GCA_963924305.1 Polygonum maritimum
GGGCAAAATTGGAAAAAAACCTATGGGGGCACATTTTTTTTCCTTGTAGCCTATTTGCTTGAATATTTGTCTCCCATGGGTTACTTACCCATTTTCGTCAATTTTTATTTGTAAAATTAATAAGGATAAATAATTGATTTATAATGAATTTAACATGGGGTGGGGCCAGAATTAACATGGAGTCTCGAAATTCCTCGACTTTAATATATAGTACTAGTATTAGTCCCGTGCCTTCAAGCCATGAATTTGATTTAACTAAAAATTTAGTTTAAATTTTATATAAAGTTATTCAAAATAATAGTTTGATATAAAATCTTGTATTATTTTATTTAATTTGTTTCTTATGAAATTTTATTTTAATAATACAACATTTCTACTATAATATATTCTTTTAATCGAATAAAGATTTGTAAAATTATAATTTTTGTATAAGGTCTGAACACTCCTAAGATTTGTATAATTTATTTGAATGTTTATAGATTACAATTTTAATTATATATTTAATCGGAGTTGATAAAAACATTTCTATATCATTATTTTAATCTCTAATTTAGTATATAGTAAGATTAATTAATTATATATTTAAGAAAAACTTATAGATACAATTTCAATGATATATATTTTTTCATATTTTACATATATGTGGGGTCTACAATCAAAATTAACCAATTAAATTATTTTAATGAAGATGAGTAATGCTATACTTATTCAAGAATAAGATACATACCTTATTAGATAGATTCTAGATTAAAAATATAAGCAAATAAAAATATATCTATTGACTATTATAAAGAGTGGATTTTCATTATGTGTACAATTTTGGATAGATTTTTTAAGATTTGGAAAGTAGTATATAGGAAGAGTTCTATTGTGGGGTCTATAATGAAATTTTAACCAATTAAAAAAAAAGTATTTTAATAAAAATGGATGATGCGGTCTAATGAGAAGTTCACACGTGTCGTGTTAAATATTATTTTTAACCTCCGCTTTAGTATGTAGTTACGATGATGATAGATATATTGATTGATTGCATTTACATTACCATTGTTACAATATTTACAAATATGTAAAATCGGATATACCCTTGTTCAATCATACACAAATTTTATTCGCACATAAAGGATTACTTTGAACAAATCTGACTTTATCTTAACAACTAGTGCAAAGCGCAACTTTCATCCACTATAGGATCATCTCAAAAAATTCTTTGATCGTGAATTTTGTCATATTACAATGTATAATATGGAGTACCAAGTTATATACCATGTTTTGAAGCAATAAGTAACACGACCAAAACAGGCAAAGCAAGAAAAACAATATAGGGAAGAGTGTCAACAAGAACACCTTCTTCTAGCTCGGGCTCTTGGGACGTGACCTTGGGCTTATCCGGAACAAATGCGTCGAAATATACATCATAACCTGGGTTTTTAGGAGGTGATCTCCTAACTTTCAGCATGTCCATGGCCTGCAATTATTAGCAGCTTCTGCCATTAATGTAGGGATAAGTAATGTATCATGAATGAAAGCTTGATCATAGCTTAATTACCTCAAAGCTAAATGCAAGCTGATTTGCTTTCTTGTTCACTAGAGCATTGGAATGGGACTTGAGCTTCTTATACATTCCTTGTGCCTCATCTGACCTGCAAAATCATTTTAAAATATTGGACTATCTTCAGTTTGAATATCGATCAGTTAGCTATGACAGTGTCAAAATTAACAACAAAAGTAGCATGAAACATTGCAATAAGTTAAAATTGTCCAACTAAATCTTCCCTTTGCTTTAGCCATATATATTTACACAATGAAGTTTATATAGAACTTTATACAATTGGAAGCCATATAATCGAATGTAATCTTTAGTCGCATAAGAGGAAGGGTATACCGAGTAAGTGAATCTTGACAAATTGCCCATTGTAGAGCAGCCAATCCATGGAGTTCAGTCTGCAGAGCAACACAGAAAATATAATAAGGGTTTTCCTTCTATAAGAATTCATTTTGTTAGAAATCCCTATAAATCATTTCAACAATTCCAAGCTCCAACACAAACCTAGTTTGGAAATTACCTGGAAGGTCATTTTCTCCATGACCTGTTCATAATAGGGTAATGCATCTTTCAATCTCCCCGCATCCATCAACTCATCACCATCTTTCAGTGCCTATAAGAAGAGACCATTTCACAGTTAAATAATGTGGAAATGCTCAGCTGGGGTAAAAACAATGTTTCACAATTAAATAAAACTGTAAATGTTCAACTAAAGTTACATTAAGGTTGGGGATATTACTGAAATTTCTACAGCATTAAATGAGAAAGTGTACTTTAGCATACTTGCGCATACTCTGCTTTTAACTTTGGATTGACATCTAATCCCATTTGAGCCCTGTATTCAGCAATTAGTTGCTTGGTGCGAGCCTCTTTAGCTGCCTTGACCTCTTCTGTTTCAAGTGTTTCCCCTGGGCGAATATTTCTTCCACCACCAAACTAAAGAACAACCAAAAAAACTGAATGGTTCATCTTAAGCAATGTAAATGACTACTTTTTCAGTCCCGGATGGATGATATTCATAGCAGACATCCTTTTAAAAAAAGCATAGACTTAAAAGAATGAAAGAAGATGAAATGACTATGATTTCAACCGCATAAAAGCATGCTCAAAAGCTCACAAAGTCAATCAACAACAACAACATTTACCCAGTGTATCCCGCAAAACGTAGGTTCTGAGGGTATTCCAGACCTGGATGAAATACGCCCGATAAAACCCAAGGAATCTAACCAGTCAACAAAAGAAAACTAGGTGAAGCCTAAAGAAGCCTCAACAAAGGAAAAAAACTAGCTAGCAAGCCGAAAAAACCGAAAGCCGGCACAAGAACCCAAACACTTAAACAAGAAGCAAGCAAGAACAAGGTCAATATATCTCGAATTTGGTATGCACATTGAAGCAATGCAACATCCACTTCACCTTACCGTTTTTGAGATGTTGTTAGGTCTAGGAAACACACCCCAAGTTGAAACTTTTGGCTTATACAAATCTAAAGCATCTTCTTGTGTAGTCTCAACATCTGAAAGAGTGTTTCCAAACTTGCTAGCATCCCCAACAATCATTTCAACATCAGGCATATCCTTTCCCATATATGGGTCAGGAGTTGGAACCAAACCAGGAGGCAATCCTCTCCTTTCCTTCTTGTCTGAAAAGTCCAGCCCTAAGAAATCAATTTTAGAAACATTCAGCTTCGGAGTACCATTTGTCCTTCCGTTTTTGCTTCCATTACTTGAACCTGGAAAGTGGAAACCAAGAGAGTCCAAGGTTCAGCATCCCTCAAAATTCAAAATAGCCAACAATTACTTCCAAGTTCCAACGTATAAATTGCTGCTTCGATGGCATCTGTCAAAAGTAGGGTTGAGCATCGGTTCAAATCGAACCGAGCCGAAAAAACCAAACCGAAAATGAAACCGAAATTCGGTGAACTGAAAATCGAATCGAAAATTTTTGGTTCGTTTTTCTTTTTGAAAAAATTGAACCGAACCGAACATTAACCGAAACCGAAATTCTGAAAAAACCGAAAACCGAACCAAACTCTGTCGGTTTCAGTTCGGTTCGATTCGGTCAATTTTTTCGGTTTCAGTCCAACTATGCTCGGCCCTAGTCAAAGCTCTAGATTCTAGAGCTAAAATAACGATAGTAACTTCAGTCTTGAAACAATACCTGATGCTTTCTCATTCTCTTCACTACTTTGGGCACTACTCAGTGTTCCTTTGTTCTTCTTAAACTCTTTTGCTTTCTCCACATAAATTGTAGCAGCTTCAAAAACATCATCATTTCCATTTTCATCCCCTGAAATCAGCCTACGATTCTCACTTCAATTCTAAGCTCCATAGATGAATCAATTCAAACCCACCAAATTCAATTAACTATATAAACAATTTTAAGTCAACAAATTAACAAAATCCATAAGATAACTTATACGTAGTATAGTCCATAAAAACACTGCAATTATTCGACCAAAAAAAAAGTAAAAACCCTACAATCATAAAATTTCAACCACGCCCACAATTAATCAAAAGAACGTATTATAAAATCTGAACCAAGCCGATCTGATCTTTCATCTTCTTCGTTTGCGTTCTATCTCAGAACATTACCTGGTGATTTCCCATCCATTGTTGTAGCACCTCTGGTACTACTGATCACTGTCCCTTTATTCTTCTTGTATTCCTTAGCTTTCTCCATTGCAATCCTGACAGCATCAGGAATTTCATCCTTTCCGTCTCCATCCCCTGACATCAGTTCACTATACACTCAAACACAGATCGCCAATTTGAATTTCAAATTATAGCAATCCTTCACCAAAAACAACAATACCTGGCGATTCCTGAGCCTTCAGCTTCTCCTTTCCAATCGCTTCATCCTTATCGGACTCTGTAGCTTTCTCCCCAACGCTTCCGACGGATTCATTTAAATCGCTAGTTTTCTCAATTGCACTCAAGCGCAATGACTTCTTATACTCCAAGGCTTTGCTGAAAGCGAGATTCACTCGATCGTTTTTCGATTCGACTTCGTTTTGCTCGGAATCCGGCGACGAAGAATCGTCCGAATTGGAAGAGGAAGATATTCTTGTGACGAATTTGAACGGAGGAGATATGAGGAGATTCTTTGTTGATTTGAACGGCTCGGAGGTTTTGAGAGTGCTCATCCATGGCGGTTGGGGGTGGAGGGGAGAAGCCATGGTTCCAAGTTCCAAGTTCCAAGTTCCAACTTCAAAATGAACGGTGCAAGTGTGAATGTGTGATAAAAAACCAGTGGACGAGAAATCTAACAAAACCATCCGTAAATTGTAGTATCATTTTGCATTTAACTGTCCTAAAAAGGGGGAAACTGCACAAAATACCCATGACAAACAATAAGTTGCAATAAAGGGTATTTTTATACGAGTATCTTCTACAAAGGCGGTTTCGCGCAAATAAGCGCGAAGTAGTGGGTGCTTTTGTAATTTTTCATATTTAGGTTTATACATGAAAACGCTGCAAATTTTCCAATCTCAGTCTCAAGGGAGTCAAGGGGTGTTGTGTTGTTATCCCACCATCGTCAGTGACAAACCCTAACCCCGTTGCAAAACCCTAGCTCGCACCACCACCGCCATGACCAAGGTCTACGGCACCGGCGTCTACGACTTCAAGCGCCACCGAGTCGCCGAGTACCCCGTCGATGTGGCCACCAACGTCGCCGCCGACAAGCAGCCGGACTCCATCCCCATATCCAACGCCCCAAACTCCATTACTCTCAGCGAGATCCAGAGAGACCGCATCACTAAAATCGCCGCCGAAAACTGGATCAAATCCGCCGATTCGGAGCCTAGGAAGCCGTTCAGCCCGGATTTGGTCAGGGAGATTTACCAGTCGGAGCTGATGGTGAAGGCCGGTAGTAGAAAGCCGGTGCCTTTGCAGAGAGTGATGATTCTGGAGGTTAGCCAGTACTTGGAGAATTATCTTTGGCCGAATTTCGATCCCGAGGCTGCTAGTTTTGAGCACGTTATGTCGATGATTATCATGGTTAATGAGAAGGTAAGATACACGATGAACTTTTTCTGCTATAGCTGCTGGTAGTTCTTTTCTGTATGAAATTGCTTTTGTCTGGTCATTGGGAGGACGGCTGATAGCTTGCACCTATGTATACTAGATTGTGATTTTGGTTTAGTTTGTATGGGGTTTGGATAGCTCTTCATTGACCTATGGACTGAAAATAGATTAGGATTTGGGAAGTTTCAATGGACTGAAAATAGATTGGGATTTGGGAAGTTTCTACCTTATTAGTTAAGGGGAAGAAAGTTATACCAAAGTAAATTCAGCTTTCCTTCACAGTTTAGCCCCAATATTGGTGTGCTACAAATGACAGTATCATTTGAGTGGAAGTGCTAGAAAATCTGATTAGGTGATATGTTTGCAATCCTTCTTGTTTGATAGCTATTTATACATGTCAGTCAGTTGGTGTTAGTTGATCATAGTGATGTAGTTAGCCTTTGGGGATCTGTAGTTGTGTACTTTGTGTTGTCCTATGATTTGATGCCATCTAGAGTTTTTCTCTTAAATTCTCCTTACAACGCGACAACTAGCTTTGGTGGATTCTTGATTCTTTGAATATTGAGCAATTGAAATCAGTAATTTGTTTAGTGAGCAATAAATCAAATCAGCAAGGGTCGGGCATGGAGATTGGATCTTATTGTGTTTTTGTCACAGTCATTTAATGTTTAGTGTCAAAGGGCTGGTCATTTATGTAAAATAACTTTGTTTTTTAGGTAGTCGTAATCAGGAAATAGCTGCAGAAATAGACAGGGATCAACCTTTTCGATTATTACTAATGGTTATTCTTGATTCTCGAGAGGGGTTATAGAGACAATAGGGAAGAGTGTTGTTGGCACCTTGCCTCCTGCTGTACATTTGATATATCATCTGCATTGAATTAGAGCTGTTTCTCAGGCTTAAGTATAACATATACACGCTAGTGTTTGATCAAACTAACCTCATACCAAGTTCGTTCTTATTTGATTTCACTGACACTGTTTAATTGTCACCTTTCATTGTTGATCAAGATAAGAATCTTTCCTTGGGAAGAGTTTTAATGCTTTAAAGGCTAGATTAAAAATTTGATACTGGTCTGGGTGATGGGTTATTTTTCACTGTGTATTTGTGTTTTCCTCTCTTAAAGATGCTATACACCTCTAGGGTTTCAAACTGGAATTTATTGTTGGCAAAGAATTGTGGGAGAGAGTAACAAAAATGACCTGAGAAATATCATATACATAGGTTTTGGAGGGTTCAATTCTATAACGTGCTCTATTATTTGATGTATGGGCTACAACCTCATAGGTGTTCAGTCCAGTGTTTAAAATGGCGAGGCGACGACCGCGGCGATGACCCCCCTTGGATCGCCATGGCGAGCCTCAGAGGCGTGGCGCTCGCCACATCAATGCTGATGTCAATTACTTTATATATTCACTCTAAAACTGATTTGTTGAAAAATTAGGTTGTAATAGTTATATTTTAAAGCAATAATACTGAAAATTTTCAAACATAAAGAAGTTCTAAGTCTTAAAACAGTGAAAAACTCAAACTGAAGTTACTGAACCAGCAGAATAGAATCAAATAGTTTGAACTTGAATTTTTAAAAAGGGAAATTTAAGCTGAAACTAAGTTCTGGGAGTAAGCAGCACAGTAGCAGAGCCAGAGATTTACTCAGAGGAATGGAGGATGAGAGAAGTCATTGGTTATTTGAGAGGATTAAGAAAATTTATACACTTTATTGTGTATGGGGTGGGTAAAAAACAGATATGGCAATCAATTTAGGTATATTTTGAATCAGTTTTGCTAAATTAAAAAGATCTTTAATTCAATAATAAGGAAATAAATATATATCTTAACAAAAAAACAGATAATATCATTAGAGAATATCTCTTAACCAAAAAAAAAAAGTGTAAATCTGTTAAAGGAAAGATTTGCCACGCCACACACATGTGGCTCGCCATAGTCGCATCAGTCGCCATGTCGCCATGGCGTCGACATTTAAAACACTGGTTCAGTCTGTACACCGTGAAGTAGTACTAAATAACTGCTTGCTTGCACCTTTTAACTAATATTTCCTTCTTGTGTGACAGTAATTGATGAAGTACATATCAACTAATTGGTGTTTCATCCATGGATTATACACTAATCTTGTTTGTTGTTTGGTATAAGTGACATAAACTTTTCAATTTCAGTTCAGAGAGAACATAGCTGCTTGGGTATGCTTTCATGACCGAAAAGATAATTTCAAGGCTTTTCTTGAGAGAGTTCTTCGGCTTAAGGAGGAGGTATCTATCTTCATGGTGGAGTTTGTAGTTGCTTTTGATGCTGTGTTGATTACTTTTTCTTATTTATTTATATTTATATTACTTCTGGCACCCTTATCTCTTGATCACAATGATATGTACGTGTGATCTAGTGTTTATGCTCTTCTTGTATCACAAACTGTATAGCTAATCTAAAAAAAGGGAAATTATTTGCTTTCATATGCATGGATGATGCGCATTGCATTTGTCTAGGTCTCTGGAGTTTTTAATGATTGTTTTATGCTTTTTATGTATCAGTTTTATGCTGCACAGGTTTTGCTATATGTATTTCCCTCTTTGTGTTTTTTTTTCTCAATGTCTTCTGCAAAGAATTTTTAAGAAGTTTAAACTGCGACTCTTATTGCAAATGAGACTTCTTTTTACTTCCCATTTCATCAAGTAAAGGTTTTTTCCATTCGAGGGTGAAAATTTATCTTATTCATGTTGTTTTTGCCTTTTTGGTTTTGTGTTACTAGTCAAAGTTGAAACAGACACTAAGAGTAATGTTTTTTTACATTGGAATTGCAGGATAGAGATTTAAGCATCGCGGAGAAGACGAGTTATTTGGTTTTCATGATCAATGCCTTTCAGGTGCGTTGTAATTTAGTCTTCTGCTTGCTACTTGTTTGTTTTCTCCCCCTTTTTCGGTTGTTCGGACTCTGTATTTTTGCCTTTGCCCTCAGGATTTGTGTTGTCATTTGTCTGCATGCTGGTGTTTGGAATTAGATGTGTTGGTTTCTATCTTCCCATAAATATTGGATTTGAGGGTTTCTTTCATCTGTAAGATCATTCCCAGTTACAGCATATAGGATATATGCCATCTATAGCAGTTGGCGAATTTAGAGTGTTGTAGTTTCTATATAACCATTTCTCTTCTGTGATGTCTCCTCTTTTATATCTACATACATTGGCTCATTACAATACCCCCTTCAGTTATCTTGCTCCATCTTTCTACTCATGCTGTATCTTTCTTCTTTATTTCAGTTCACTTTCAAGACAAACTGTATTTTTTAGCCACACAGCATGCTCCTCACCTGCTATGTCTATGCTTTGGAATAATTCATCTTTCAAGCTCTTGTAGCATGTTTGATTTCTGAACAATCCCTCTTTCAAAATAGAAAAAAGGAATAACAAACAAACAAGCACTGGTATGAAGAGAAGCTTATTCTAACTCATGGCCTTAGACCAAATTGGAGCTTTATTGAAATGATTTTAGTAATATTGGTATGTTAGAAAGTTAAGTGTGCAAGTCTTTTCATTTCTTTTCATCCTTAACAGTTATGTTTGCCATAAATAATTATAACCATATGAGTTATAATATTATTGTCTCCAACATAGACAACACACAGGTGATATTCTGCTGAATGTGTATCACCTGTGTAATGGGTGCATATCACCTGTAATGCTATGGAGGATCTTGCCAGGGGGTGCAAGTCACATTTGATTGGTGTGACGGTGTAGAAAGATTTTTAGTCGCTCCTGTGTATATAGATCAGGCTGTGGTTTTTGCTTGAGCTTGATACGCTGCTTGTACTGCGTGGTGAAGCTTACTCATAGGCTAATATTGCTTGATGATGCTGGCTGGCATGATGAATGTAGCTAAAAGCAGTATTCCAAAATAGCTTATAATAAACATTGCTTAGGATAGAACAACAAAGTGGAGATTGTGGTCGATGTAAGGAAATTTTTCTATTCCTATAAAAAAAGGTATGCTAGTGTACAAATGCCTCTGGCTGTCTGGCATGTAACTGGTTTTGTTTCCATTTTATCTTTGACATTCTATTTTCAGTTGCTTTAGGGTTTTATTGATCTGTGGAAGAACACAGTATTGGGTTTTGCGTAATGTATGGCTGTAGCATGTTCTTGCATTTCTGTTATCTATCTAGTATTAACAATTTTTTCTGACAGAGTCTGGAAGATGAAGTTGTCAGCAAGACTGTCTTGAGGTTGACAAGTCTACAATCTTGGCATTGTTTATCTTATGGCCGTTTTCAGGTAACCCCAAATTTATACTCAGTTACTCTGAGGACTGTGTTCATATCTATCATATCCATGACTAATCTACATTTTCAACTGCAGATGGAACTCTGTCTTAATCCAGATTTGATTAAAAAATGGAAGAGAATGATTAAAAGAGAGGCCAAGAAACGGGGGCATGAGAATGTTGACCCTGCAAATTTAGTAGAAGTGAAGTTTTTGAGAAATCTCATCCTTGAGTTTTTGGAGGTATCCTTTTAACTTAACTTCTACACCATTTTTTCCAATTGGCATTGATGGACAAGCACATCACCTTCTATGTTTTGCTGGCAGATATTGGACACGCAGGTATTTCCCCAAGAAGGTCATAATAATTCAGATGGAGTTGCTAATGAAGTTGATGCATGCATTTTATACTGTGAGAGATTCATGGAATTTTTGATTGATTTGTTAAGCCAACTTCCAACAAGAAGGTGAGTGGAATGTTCTTATATCCAGCTATTCTTTCCTCTCCAGTTTTATATTTGTTTGTGATATTAACAACTGCTCTGCATACAGTAATTATCATTAATAAACAATTTAAAATGTCACCATTCATGTGAGTACTCGAGGCCCATATTTCATTTTTCCAATCTGTGTTTCTTGGCTTTGTCTGAAAAGGTACTTGAAGCCCCTTGTAGCTGATGTTGCTGTAGTTGCCAAATGTCATCTGAGTGAGCTTTATAATCATGAAGACGGGAAACTATTTTCTCAACTTGTTGACTTGCTACAGTTCTATGAAACTTTTGAAATTGATGATCACGAAGGGACTCAACTTAATGATGATGAGGTGCTACAAGCTCATTATGAACGTTTTCAATCATTTCAGCTGCTCGCCTTTAAGAAAGTTCCAAAGGTGATTTTGATTTTTTTTTGTTTGGTTAAAGGAACTCTTGTTAAAATAGTTTGAGGCAAACACCTTTCTCATTTATACATGATTAATCTTGTTTCCTTGTGCAATTATAGTTGAGAGAATTGGCTCTGGCAAATATTGGCTCGATAAACAAGCGTGTTGATCTGTCCAATAAATTGTCTGTTCTTTCTCCTGAAGAGTTGAAGGATTTGGTCTGCTGCAAGGTAAATGTGGTGCTTGGTTTCGGCTGTCTGTTTACTGCCCTCTACTTTGGCTATTTGCAAATGCTATACTCCTGCTACTTCTTTGTTAATGAAACGTCTTACTAGCTTCTTCTTCTAACTGATTTTATTTTCTTGTATATAGCTCAAGTTGATATCTAAAGACGATCCATGGTCAGAGAGGGTTGATTTTCTAATTGAGGTCATGATATCCTTCTTTGGGAAGCAGAAGTCTCAGAAAGAGGCCATAAACTCACTTCCATTATATCCAAATGAGCAAATAATGTGGGATGAAAGTGTTGTACCAAGCATTATTTACTCTGGGGAAGGATGTTTGGCTCTCCCAAAGCTGAACCTGCAGTTCTTGACGCTTCATGATTATTTGCTGAGAAACTTCAATCTTTTTCGTCTTGAGTCAACATATGAGATTCGTGAAGATATTCAAGAAGCTGTGCCTCACCTTCTTGCATACATCAACAATGAAGGGGACACTGCTTTCCGTGGATGGTCCAGAATGGCTGTACCATTCCGAGAGTTCAAGATTACTGAGGTAAAGCAGCCCAATATTGGTGAAGTCAAGCCAGCAGCTGTGACAGCTAACGTAACTTTCAGCATATCTAGTTATAGATCACAAATAAGATCAGAGTGGAATGCCCTCAAAGAGCATGATGTGTTGTTCCTACTGTCCATTCGACCTACATTTGAGCCATTAAGTGAAGAAGAGGCTGCTACTGCAACTGTCCCACAGAGACTTGGCCTTCAGTATGTACGTGGATGTGAAGTTATAGAAGTTCGTGATGAGGAAGGAACTTTGATGAATGATTTTACTGGTAGAATAAAACGAGATGAGTGGAAGCCTCCGAAAGGTGAATTAAGAACTGTTACTGTTGCTCTTGACACAGCCCAATACCACATGGATGTCACTAATATTGCAGAAAAGGGTTCTGAAGATGTTTATGGAACATTTAATGTGTTAATGCGGAGAAAGCCTAAGGAAAACAATTTTAAAGCAATTCTGGAATCCATAAGAGATCTTATGAATGAAACTTGCATAGTTCCAGAATGGTTGCACAATATATTCCTGGGGTACGGGAATCCTTCTGCAGCACAGTGGACTAACATGCCTGACCTCTTGGAAACAGTAGATTTCAAGGACACATTTATTGATGTGGATCATCTGAAGAATAGCTTTCAAGATTATCAGGTACTGTCTCCTTCATTTTCTGCTCTGTAATATTTGTCATCATGTAACTTTCCCGTTTAATTCCATTGCAAACCGAACTGAATCAAATTTCTACATTTATGATGTATTCAGGTTTCTCTTATAGGTTCAGATGGTACTGAAAACTCAAATCCAGTGCCCCCTTTCAGAATCAAGTTTCCCAGGAGATTGAAGAATAAAGCCATTCCAAATGGTGAATCTTCTTTGGCTTTGAAAGATGATGCTGGTGGCAAGGAAGAACTTGTGGTTGAGGCATATGTTCCTCCAGATCCGGGGCCATATCCTCAGGACAAACCTAAGCAGAACTCAGTTAGATTTACTCCGACCCAGGTAATTGAAACTACCTGATTGGGAAGTTAATAATGAAGTAGTTGATTTGTATATATCTTGAGGTATGTATGTTTGTAGGGTGCTATAAATTTATTATGCCTCTATGTTAATGTCGGAATAGCCTGTCTAGTAACTCTCACTATTCGAGTGGGCATTCTGATGTATTATTTATTTTATTGTCATGGTGATGTTTCTGAAAAGTAGCTAGTTTGTTAATGTATTAAGGGTTGCAAAATGTGCTTATTTGCATGAGAATAAACTCACCTGAAAATATTTTGTGAAATACTGTGGAAGTTGTTTACATTTTTATTCAATTAAGGAGGATTCCTCAGTGTGCGGAGTGTTGGAAGCTGAAAAATATTATTGCATTTCTTATGCTTTAGGCTCTTAAGATTATTGACTCTACGATGACTTCTTGTCTGATTTGGGGTTGATTTTTATAATCATTTGTGGTTGGCGTGACCTATGTCTTGATCTCCACTTCACTTGTGTAGGTTGAAGCAATCATTTCTGGTATTCAGCCAGGATTGACAATGGTTGTGGGTCCACCAGGTACTGGAAAGACAGATACTGCAGTGCAAATCTTGAATGTTCTATATCACAATTGCCCTTCTCAAAGGACATTGATAATTACTCATTCAAATCAGGCTTTGAATGATCTCTTTGAGAAGATAATGCAGGTATAAGCTCTGCTGGTTAATCTCTATCATGGGCACGTGATCTTTGTCATCTATCTGTCTAATTTCTATCTTTATATTTATTAATTTTGACTTTTTTTTTTAGAGAGATGTACCTGCTCGTTATCTTCTTCGTCTGGGTCAAGGAGAACAGGAGCTAGCGACTGATCTTGACTTTAGTCGTCAAGGGCGTGTGAATGCAATGCTTGTTCGAAGGCTTGAACTGCTCAGTGAGGTGGAGAGGCTTGCAAGATCTCTTCAATTGCCTGAGGATGTAGGTTACACTTGTGAAACTGCTGGGTACTTTTGGTTGCTCCATGTGTACTCACGATGGGAGCAATTTCTTGCTGATTGTGCTGATAATAAAGGAAAACCGACATATGTGCAAGACCGTTTTCCCTTCAAAGAGTTTTTCTCGGATGCTCCTCAGCCAATCTTTACTGGTGAATCATTTGAGAAAGATATGCGAGCTGCTAAAGGATGCTTTCGCCATCTTAAAACTGTGTTCCAGGAGCTTGAAGAGTGTAGAGCATTTGAATTGCTAAAGTCAACAGTAGACAGGTCAAACTATCTAATGACCAAGCAGGCAAAAATTGTTGCCATGACTTGCACACATGCAGCACTTAAGAGGAAAGATTTTCTTCAGGTAGGGTTCAAGTATGACAACTTGCTGATGGAAGAAAGTGCACAAATATTGGAGATTGAGACTTTTATTCCTATGTTGCTCCAAAGGCAGGAAGATGGTCATGCTCGTCTTAAGCGGTGTATATTAATTGGTGATCACCATCAGTTGCCACCCGTTGTGAAGAATATGGCCTTTCAGAAATACAGCCACATGGATCAAAGTCTATTTACTCGCTTTGTTCGACTTGGTATTCCGTATATTGAGCTAAATGCTCAGGGTAGAGCAAGGCCAAGTATTGCTAAGCTCTATAACTGGAGATACAGAGAGTTGGGGGACCTTCCATATGTGAAACAGGAACCTGTCTTTCACAAGGCAAATTCTGGATTTTCCTTTGACTATCAGCTGGTGGATGTGCCAGAATATAATGGAAAAGGTGAAACTGCCCCTTCTCCATGGTTCTACCAAAACGAGGGAGAGGCTGAATACATTGTCAGTGTCTATATTTACATGCGTTTGTTGGGGTATCCTGCAAATAAAATATCCATCCTGACAACTTACAATGGGCAGAAGCTTCTAATTCGTGATGTTATAAATAGGCGATGTGTTCCATATGATTTCATCGGCCCCCCTAGCAAGGTAATCTTATTCAACTTTTTGGTCTACTCTCGAGGTTTCTTTTGTTTGCCTGCTTATATGTTAATCTTTATGTAATTATTTTAAGACTATTTTTTGCCTGCATTTTCTTATGCTGTCTTTATTTTCAGGTTGCTACAGTTGATAAGTTTCAAGGTCAGCAGAATGATTTTATTCTACTATCTCTTGTGCGTACTCGCTTTGTTGGTCACTTGCGTGATGTTCGAAGGTTGGTTGTGGCAATGTCTCGTGCTCGGCTTGGCGTTTATGTTTTCTGCAGACGTTCTTTATTCGAACAATGTTATGAACTGCAACCCACGTTCCAACAACTTCTTAAGAGGCCTGATCATCTGGCTCTGAATTTAAGTGAGAACATGCCATACACAGATCGTGATGTGAATGTCACTGAACCAAGTTATCTTGTTAGTGGAGTAGAAGAGATGGGTGACATAGTCAATGCCAGAATGCATCTAATCTATCAGGTTTGATTATCTATTCTGCTCCTTGATATGTCGATTATAGACTACTCTCATCATCAAACTGTCAGCCTCTAAGACTACTCATGTATACTGGAAGTGTTTTATTAATAACTTTATCGTTCAATAAACCGAATTTAATAGTTTTGTTTTGAAAAAGGAAGTTGCTCGAGCCCCCGTGGGAATAAGTCAGTTGTTTGATAGTGAACTACTGAACTGGGTCATAGGCTGCTCATAGCAACTCATGTTGTGACACCTATGCTAATGCTTCTGAATACATTTGGCCCTATTAATTTGATTCAGCATGATTTTTTTTCCTTCTCTTCATAAATAGTATTTTTTTAATTTAATCTGTTCCAAAATACGAAAAAATGTAAGACAGGACACAGAAGAAAGGTTTGCATGTTACTGTTAGTTGAATATACGGTATTATTGTGAAGTCTCTTTCTGTAGACTTCTTCTATATTTCTAATATGGCTTGTTTACTGTTGTGCGATTTTTGATTCTATTAAGACATGTTTACAGGCATAAGCTAACCATTATCTTTATGCAGGCTCGAATGTCAAACTATCAATACAACCAGTTCAACCCAGGGCAAGTGGATACACCAATGATAATGAACAACACGTCTGAGAATGGCCATAAGAAAGATTCCACCTCAGAGAACAACCAAACTGACAGTGAAGGGCTAATTACCCAGAGCGGTGAACTTCAAAGCACAACTGCCATGGAAGAAGTTGAAGACGGTCACAGTGAGAAAATCAGTCAACCCGAGACCAAACCAAACGGCACAGCACAAGTTTTGGCTGATGGTGAAGCTGCAGATAACACCCAGATGGAAGAGTAGTTCAGGTAAAACGAGGAAATTTCGGAAGTTCCACAGAATTTGAGTGACCCAGGAAGAAATTAGTAGATAGATTTTAACCCTTGATGAAAATTGCTCCGTTTTGTACTTCCTGGAAGCTATACTACTCTTGCAATGATCTGCATTACCTGCTAGCTTGTGAGACCCTGTTGGTAGGTTTGTTGCTTACCCAAATTAGGTGTAAACACTGAGGATAGGATTTTTTGCTTGGTTAAAGGCATGAATGTAATATAATGGAGACCTGTAGTACTTTGAAGTGTAAACCAATGAGTTAGATATGTCATCATGCCTCGTTTTTTCATTTTCTTCAGCTTTGGCCTTTGGGCATTTACTGAAAATCTTGATGCTTTTATTCTTTCAACTTTGCAAAAAATGCAAATGTTGAATGATCAAATTCTTAACTAAAAGCTTATGGAACCTTGTAATATATGATTTTCTTAAAATCATTTTGCATAGAATCGAGATTTTCAAACCAATGTTTTTTAACAATTGGAAACCCATTTCAAATTCAAACAATTATTGTCACCAAGTGGCCATACAATTCAGGTGCCAAACCAACAGGCATTTGTCAGAAGTGAGTCTAAACATGTGAACTAAATACGTTGCACATAACCCTGTGAGTTACTCTCCCTTATACTGTTTTTAACTCCTGCCATGTAGTAGATCTTGCAAGAGATAGAATCAATGATTCCTTACCTGCGTTAAAAATGTTCTGTTTTCAGGGTTAAGTGATAATTTATGATTGATATAATGGGAGTTTTTTGAGCTTAGAACTATGAATAGTCCAAAAGTGCCTACATGTTGGGTGTGGAGAAGGGTCCACAATAACCTATAGCTGAAACAAACTTGGGAAAGAGCCCTACAAACTTTAGCCGTTATGATCAACATCGATTGGTTCTTGTAGTGTTTCGGTTTCATGTTAGGCTATTTGGACCACATGTCATTTGCGAGATTAACCCTAGGGTTACCACGTAGAATTTCCGTTAATTTTACTAGCCCAAATCAACATTTAGATAGTCTAGTGGTAAAGTGATGTCCGACTCCTTACATGTTGGTTAGAGATTCAAATTCGTAAATCGAACTAAATAGAATCCTTCCGATTTCATGTATGAAAAAACTGATCTTGAGAGAAAATTAAGCGAATAAATTCTATGTTAGAGTCTATAAAACAAGCAAAATATATAACATAATTTTTTTTTCCATTTGTCCATAGCATATTTGAGTTGAGCAAGACAAATCTACCTTGCTATAGTACAATGTTCATAATCACTATTTGGAACCTACCCATCTCACCCAAGATTTGAACAATAAATATAAAATCCCTGACCAATTTTGGCCCAACACTTAATTTAATTTGCACCTCCTATATCTTATCCCATCACTTAATTCAAGAAAAAGGGTCGGTGGTGAAAAAACAAAAGTTGCAAAGAATCATACTGTATAAGTATGTACGATTAATATGGTTCATTGAATCCTTGTACATCTTTAAACAAATCATTCTTGCATTCATATCACACTGTCAATAATTCATATGCAACTAACAGTACAGTAACTCTCACAATAACATTGTGCAATACAATCATCCTTTGCAATCTGTTTTTGATATCTGTTTCTTGCAAACAAACTCAACAACCACTTTCAAGGCAAGTTTCCAAATCTTTATCTCTAAGGATACAGATTTGTATAGACAGCTAGCTGAACTTTCCTTACACTCTAGTCTTTCCTCCTTTTTTTTTTTTTTTTTTTCGATCTGGTCTAGTCTTTCCTCTTTACCCACACTTTCATGGTTCCTTAAGATTTTGTCACTTTCCTCTTTGATAATACATTTTGACACACTAATTCCATTAATAAACCAAGATTTTGTCAGTAGACAACCGGCCACAATTGTTTTTTTTCCTTTTGTAATATAATGAAAAGTCAATTTATAGACTGTATTGTATAGCATTGGTGGCCTCGTGGAGTTCATAGATTTTAGCATAGTGTTGAAGAAATGAAGAACTTTCCTTTCATCTTCTGTTGCTTTTTGCTACATTGTTTTCTTCTATTCTCAGGTAATGAGCCAAGTAAGGCAGAAAGAATGCCCTCAACATCATGGTTTTCTTTGCTTAATCTGTTTTTCTTGTTCAGTCTTGTTGCCAAGCACTTGAATCATTTGTTCTTTGTGTACAATGCAGGTAGTGTTGTTCAAGGCTTAGACTACGATTACTCGGCCACTGCCGAGGTACTTTGAAAAACTACTTCTGATTACAAGATTTGATATCATAATATTGTCTAGGCAATGTAGCTAGGATTAAACCAAATTTGTAATACTTCACAATTGCAGTGCTTGGAAGAGCCATGGAGTGTGCAGTATGGAGGAGGAATCTTAGCGAACCCGGGCTTCGACAAAGGAACCGAAGAATGGGCAACATATGGACAAGGGAAAATCAAGATAGGTGCAACAAAGAGTGGAAACAAGTTTGTTGTTGCATTCAACAGAGAGAATGCAACAGACAGTTTTTCTCAACAAGTTGAGCTTGAGGAAGGAAAGCTTTATGCCTTTTCAGGTTTGTTAGTTACTAATGGGGCTCTTCTTGGTAATTACATGTTTTTGGAGGGTGATTTTTGTGATTTGTGGAAACATATGTCAGGTTGGGTGCAAGTGAATGAAGGGAATGCAACAGTAAGTGTGGTATTTACAACTCCTGATGGAGAAATGGTTTATGGAGGTGGAGTCATGGCTCAACATGGATGTTGGAGAATGCTTAAAGGAGGAATTGTGTCCAATTTCTCAGGCCCTTCTGACATGATTCTTAAGGTATAACCTTAAATTTTCTCAAGCCAATAGCTAGAGTACTAATAAGCTTGTGGTTTCAAACCTTAATTACTTTTGATTAAGTTTGTGCTTGAGTCTTGTTTGAGTGTAGTACATAAAAGAGCACTTGTGCTAAGTTTCTACTTCTGATTTCTTGTGCAGAGCAATAACACAGAGGTGGAGATTTGGGCTGATAATGTTGCATTGCAACCTTTTACAGAAGAGCAATGGAGATCTCACCAAGAGAAAACCATTCAAAGGGTCAATAAAATCTTAACTTCTCAAATGCCATTTATATGTCTTCTAAAGGGAAAATGTGCTTAATAAAGAGATGTTTGATCAACATCATTTTACAATATAATAAGTCATCTTATCAAGCCTTGTCCATTTTTTAAAACACAAGTGATTCGACGTACCAGACAAACCTTACATGCTTTATTAGACCTTATCTTACCAAACTTTGTGTTCGCGTCGCAGGTGCGCAAGAGTGTAGTCAACTTCCACACGACGTACACCAACAAGACCCGAGTCACCGGTGCCAAGATCATCCTCAGGCAAAAGAAGCCGAGTTTCCCAATAGGCAGCGAAATCAACTACAGGATCCTAACCAACACAGCCTACCAAAACTGGCTCACCTCAAGGTTCACTGTCACAGCATTCGGCAACGAAATGAAATGGTACTTCACCGAAAAGCTTCAAGGCCAAGAAAACTACACTGTCCCTGATCTAATGTTGCAATTCGCCGAGCAACACCAAATTTCTGTTAGAGGACACAATGTTATATGGGATGACCCAAGATACCAACCTGACTGGGTCACCAGCCTCTCACCTGAGCAACTCCAAGACGCGGTACAAAGGAGAACGGATTCGGTTGTGTCAAGGTACAAAGGCAGGCTAATCCATTGGGATGTTGTGAATGAGAATGTGCATTTTCGGTTTTATGAGGACAGGCTAGGGGAAAATATCTCTGCCATTATGTATCATAAGGCGCATGAGATTGACTCGAAGGCGATTGTGTTCATGAACGAGTATAACACGATTGAGGATAGCCAAGATCAGGATGTTACTCCAGAGAAGTACTTGAATAAGCTGAAGAACATTTTGAATCATCCGGGAAATGGTGACTTGACGGTTGGGATTGGATTGCAATCGCGGTTTTCGGTTGGGCAACCGAATTTGGCGTATATGAGAGCTGGGATGGACACTTTGGCTGCAACCAAGTTTCCTCTTTGGCTCACTGAAGTTTTTGTTCAGGCACAACAGAATCAGGTATGATTTCAGTTTCTTAGCTTGGTTGACTAAACTGTCATTTGACATGTTTTATAATGTGTGTATGGTTAAAAGTCAAGTTTAAAATTTTAGCACAACAACACTAAATTTTACAATCCTCATAAGAAAAAAACATAACAAAGTATTTGAATGACTCATTAACTCCCAAATTTGAAATTCAGTTAAACCAGATTAGGAACTTGTTAACATCCAGAGCATCATTTTCACCATATTTTGTTTTGTACAAACATTGAATTTTGGAGAAATTTTACTTATAAAATATCTATAAGACCAATACAAATAAAGCCTAATATATGTAAGATTACCGTATTGTATCTTATGATTCTAAGTCATTTATCATGATATTAGTGTACTTTTTTTTGTAGGCTCAATACTTGGAGCAAGTACTAAGGGAAGGCTATGCACATCCAGCAGTACAAGGGATAGTTATATGGCCAAGTTCGCCATTGTTCGGCGAATGCAAGATGTGCTTGACCGACGAAGACTTCTCCAACACGCCAAATGGAGACGTCGTCGACAAGTTGATCAAGGAATGGGGCTCCAAGAACTCTGAGATCACTCTCCCGTGTGACGGATCTTGTAGCGTTTCGCTCTCTCATGGCGAGTACGAGGGACTCGTTTGGCATCCCGAGACGAATCTCAAGGCGGCTTTGAATGTGGAGGTGAAGGAAGGCGGTGCACAAAGCTTTGTTCATGTTGAATTGGATCCTGAAGCTGTGACAGAAATTAGCCAGAGTTGATGAGGGGCATTGTTTGGTGAATTATAGTATATATGCATTCTTTTGAAGTTGAAAAAACTGGTTCAGTGTTTATAGAAATAATAAGAAAGTAGTCATGTCATTTTGGTGAAGTGTTGAATGATAATTTCCTTGGAGGCCTTAATGGCTTAATGTATTCCTTATTACATGGATGTTACTTCGTTATGAAATTAATAGTCAAACTTTGTTTATCCTTCCTGATTTGAGGCCACCTATTGAGGAATTTGAAACGGCGACTTCGAGATAGTACGTAAGGTCTTAACTGTCGAACCAAATGTCCGAAGACAAAGATTTTATTTGTTTTGCTTCAATTCAAGATTGCCTTTAATTACCCGGCCATCTTAAGGAACAATTACAATGAAATCAAGAGAAAAATAGCAATGCTAACTATAGGCTAATAGAGAAGTGTTTCAACCAAAAGATTAATAGATAGAGAAGTGTTTGTAGATTACTGACTAATTATTGTTGGGGCTTTAGGAGCATGTCTTTTCATTGAGGACTTGCCAAATAGAAAACGACCCTTCACAAAACGCCAAGTTTATAGAAAGATTTTAAGTTGTATACTATGAATCGTTAATGTTTGTTTTGTACACAAGATTGGACTTCATGCAACGTCAATTATACACTTAGTAAATCATTGTTTCCTTTTTGGATCAAAAAAAATCATTGTTTCCTTTATGGAAATGAATCATGGTTCATGAATATATGTGCTTTCTTTTTTCACAATTATAACTAACATAACATATTAACATGGTTGGATAAGTATTTTTTTATCAAATATTTGATAATATGGCTCTATCTCTTCAAAGCTAACCCGACCTAAATTTTTTGGGTTTTGATCCAAATATTTAGACCCGTGATTCAGTTTCAACCCGATCCGATTAAAACTCGAAGTTATTGGATCGGACCCGATTTATTATAGTTTAAATTTTATTACAATATATAAAAGTTATTCTAAGAGTTATGTTATATTTTAGTATTATAAAAATATTTAAAAATAATATTTATTGTTATATTTTATTATTTAAAAGATATTTTATTTAAATTTGGTAAAACAAAATTGATACTCTTGACCCGTTGGGGTGATCCAACCCGGCCCTAAAACCTACAACGACCAGACCCGACTAACCTGTGACCTGTTATCGACCCGAACTCATTTCAACCCGAACCCGAGACGATCTAGCCAACCTGATTGACAGGTCTAGTTCTATCCGTTTAAGGTGTACGTGGTCTTTTTTTTACATTTATTTTTAGCTTTAATGGTTCATTTAATGTCATCCATTATATACTCCTATTCATAATCAACATTCAATTTAGTTATAGCCATTACTATTTTACATTTCTATCATTTATTGATTCTTTGGTAATAATTCGCAACTATTTTAGACAATTGATGAAGTTAGTAAATCATAAATACGTTCATACTATACTTTTAAAATGAAATAAAAACTAGTATGGTCAATTGGTCAAGAATGTCAACAAAAATTATGATTATTAAAATAAGAGGAATTAGTAGCTCATGTTCTGATAACCAATTTGTCAATACAGTTTTATTTTTTTATTTGCAAAAATACACAAAATTATTACAATGATGCCTAAAAATATCGCGTAAACATCCAAAATGACTATTTTTTCTCTATAAATGAAAAAATAAAATTATAGAAACAAATTCAACATTTTTTATTTATATTTGTTTAAAAAATAATATTTTTAAAGAATAAATATTTTTTCCAATTTGAAAATAACGAGATAATTTTTTTATAGATATTATCATGTTAAGATATTATCCTAACAAATTATGACGAGCAGATAACAAGACTTTAGAGATACTATATTTATACTCTAAAAAAAAGGCCAACAAAGTCAAGATTTAGCTGATTTTTAATAAGAAGGTAAATATGATTTTATTTTAGATTCACAAGATAAATCTTACCCTTGATGTAAAACTCAAACAATCTTCGAGTAGGAATGTGGGAACGACAAAAGTCATAGATATATCTAGCAAAGACGAAAATTATAGATATATGTTCACAATATCATTTGATAAAAATTTTAGCCATATTTTCCACAATATCCTATTTTACCATGAATCTTATTTTATTTTGTAATTTATTTTTGTATTTTTCAGGTTTGTATTTCGAATTTATGCATATATATCTTCAACATAGTTATTATAATTTTTTAATTAAATTTATATCTAAAAGAAAATACAAAATAAAGTAAACTTTATTACAAAAACGTCCAAAACGGTACACTTTATAATTTGGTAGTTTGAAGGGTGTGTTTGTAAAAAAAAAAATTATTGGGAGGGGTACCTCGCAAATTCGCCTTAAAATAATATGATGATTAAATAATAACCTTTATTAAAAAGATATTATTTTTATAGTTTTTAATGATAAAATATATATCATAATTTTTAAAATATATAAAAAATTAGGTCAACGAGTCGGGGTCGAGTTTCAACTTAACTGAATCACATTCGGGTTAATTGAGTTTAGTTTTTATGGGGATTCGTGTTCACTTTTATGGGATTTAACCCACTAGTTTTCGGACGATTGTTTGTGTCGGATCAGATTTTGACAAGTGATCATGTAGGTACACTCATACCATAAATGCTATCAATAAAACTTAACATAAATGGTATCAATAAAACTTAACATAGAAAAAAAAATTGCATCTAACATTAACTCATATCTTATCTATACAATAAATTGTCCCAAAATCTTTATTTTCTATAATAGTTGCATAAATGATACTTCCCATCTACCCCACATTTTTTGATTTGTTAAGATTTTACCAGTTTCTTTTTTTGCTGATAATACACTATTGAATGATTATCCACTTCTATATATAAATCAAGATTTTGTCCATGAGAAGCCACAAAATTTTGAGTAGAAGAAATGAGGAGATCTTCTTTAGCCTTCTTCTTGCTATTGCATGCTTGTCTTCTACTGCTCTCGGGTCAAGAGAAAGATAGACATCAAATTGTTCTGTTTGTTCATCAATTTACTTCCAACCACTAAATCAATTGTCCTTTGTTTTTTGTTACATAATGCAGGCTGTTTTGCTCATGGCTTAGAGTACAACTACTCTGCCACTACAGAGGTATATATGCACACTACATTATAATGTGACAACATAGTCTCTTGGAATTTGATTGAATATAATTAAGCTTCTTGCCATTTTGGTGATTTCTCAAAAACAAAATCAGTGTTTGGAAGAGCCATGGAGTGTACAATATGGAGGAGGAATCTTAGCGAATTCGGGCTTCGACAACGAAACCGAAGGATGGACAACTTATGGGCAAGGAAACATCAAGGTTGGTGCAACAAAGGGAGGAAACAAATTCGTTGTTGCATTCAACAGAGAGCTTCCTACTGATAGTTTGTCTCAGAGGGTTGCGCTTGAGGAAGGAAAGATTTACGCCTTCTCGGGTAAGTTAGTACTACGCGTTCTTCTTCAATAATTGTCGTTTTAGTCTTCTAATCTTGTTGAAAGAACCATGGCTTTACTTTCAAAACATTTTTGGCAAGGAAACTTTTGATACTACTCTTCTTAGGCCTTAGTGAATTATTATAGGAATAACTATAGGAACATCGAAATTGAATAAATATGACGCCGTAACAAGAAACATGTTCATATGAGCATGCGCGAATAGGTCTAGTACATAAACTCATTAGAGTCTTAGTGTCTTACCTTAAGCATTAGGAGTTCATTTTTTTTGATGATGGTGATGAGGTTTATGATTTGTGGTATTTTGAAATTGGAAAATGTTAGGTTGGGTGCAAGTGAATGAAGGGAATGCAACAGTGAGTTTGGTATTTGTAACTCCTGATGGAGAAATGATGCATGGAGGTGGAGTCATGGCCCAACATGGATGCTGGAAAATGCTTAAAGGTGGAATTGTTTCCAATTTCTCTGGCCTTGCTCATATGATTCTTAAGGTATAGCTCCAACCAAAGACTCTTTTTTTTTCAATTATTATTTGTTTATATTTTTTTTGGTTGAAATTATTATTTGTTTATATTTCTTTTGGTTGAAATTATTATTTGTTTATATATTAATCTACGAATGTGAAGAAAATTAAAGTTTGGGTATATTGAGAAAAGTCCTAAATTTGGGTAAAATTCCATTTTTAAGAGCAAAGTCCTAAAAAGGAATTTGTAAACCCTATAAAAATCTTACCTAAATAGTCAGGATTAGGGTTAATCTTTCTATATGTAGTTTATTGATCTATGCCCTCATGATTCATTGCCATAATTATCCCTAGCTACGTATAGATTATTACACAAAAATGACTTGTAAGCTATTATGCCTAGAACTATTGCTTTTTTATTTTGTACTATGAAACTTTTTAACGGTATTTTATTTCATAAACAATTTAATAACAAAATCTTGTACTTCTATTTTTGCTTCTTGTTTGACTACTGTAGACAAAATGAGCTAGAGATCGAATGCACCCTAGTTTCACGTGTATTTTGCGCTTCCTTACATTACACTATTTGTTACCCTTATTGTACATTTCTACATATATTATTCTTGTTTCAAGTATGAATTGTACTTTCTCATCTCCGTGATTGCATTAATATAGAGCAATAACACAGCGGTGGAGATATGGGCAGATAATGTTGCCTTGCAGCCTTTTACACAAGATCAATGGAGATCTCATCAAGATCAAACCATCCAAAAAGTAAATTGTTTAAACAATCTTTCTATAGTATGTTACAAAGGCATTTGATAAGGATCTTAAGGTTTACCAACATGTTGTCCTATTATTGTAGGCCCGTAGGAGCGTAGTGAACTTCCACACAACTTACACCAACAAAACCCGAGCCACCGGCGCCAAGATCAATCTGAGACTATCCAAGCCACACTTTCCATTCGGAAGTGTAATAAACGAGAAGATCCTAACGAATCCGTTGTACCAGAAATGGATCTCATCAAGATTCACAGTCGTGACGTTCGAGAACGCGATGAAATGGTATAGCACGGAGAATATACAAGGGAAAGAGGATTATAGAGTCGCGGATGCAATGATGAGATTTGCCGAACAAAATAGAATCGCGGTACGAGGACACAATATATTATGGGATGACCCGAGATACCAGCCTTACTGGGTCAACAACCTCTCACCCGCCCAACTTCAAACCGCGGTACAAAGAAGAATCAAATCGGTTGTGTCGAGGTATAAAGGACGGGTAATCCATTGGGACGTTATAAACGAGAATGTGCATTTTGGGTTCTTTGAAAACAAGCTTGGCGCAGATGTTTCCGCGAAAGCTTATGAAAGCGTTCACCAAATCGATCCTAAAGTGACCGTGTTCATGAACGATTATAACATGATTGAGGTGAGTCAAGACAAGGATGTTGCACCACCAAGGTACTTGAGTAAGCTTCATAGCATCTCGTCGTACAAGGAGAATGCGAACTTGCCCGTTGGCATTGGGTTAGAGACAAGGTTTGCAGTTGGGCAACCAAATTTGGCTTATATGAGAGCCGGGTTGGACACCTTGGGCGCGACTAGGCTTCCTCTTTGGCTCACCGAGGTGTTTGTTGACTCACAACAAAATCAGGTATGCCAAACAAATTTATCTATTTCCTAATACATTCATTTCTTCTAGCTATCCAAAACATAGGTTGGCTTAACTTTTGAGTTAGAAGTTGGATTCTGAACTTATTCTATATAAAAGTGACAAACATTACAAATCTTCTTGCATAATGTTGTGTGTGTAGGAACATATCTACGAGCAAGTACTAAGGGAAGGATACGCGCATCCGGCAGTAAAAGGGATAGTTACTTGGCCGAATTCTCCATTGAAAGACCAATGCAAGATGTGTCTAACGGACGCCAACTTCAAAAACACGCCAAATGGAGACGTCGTGGACAAGTTGATCAAGGAATGGGGTTCCAAGAACTCAGAGATCACGCTCGAGTGCGATGGATCTTGTAGCGTCTCGCTCCCTCACGGGGAGTACGAGGGATTCGTATGGGATCCCGAGACGAATCTCAAAATGCCCTTGAATGTGGAGGCAAAGGAAGGCATTGTGGAAAGCATTGTGCATGTTGAATTGGATCATGCAGTTGCGAAATAACTTAGCTAGCTAGATTTGTGCATGATTTGCAACTGAATTAGTGTATACATAATCACCCTAGCTAGCTCCTAGAGTCCTAGAGGTAATAAGAAAGTAATTTAGTGATATCAATTCGGTAAGTGTTGTATGATGCTTTCCTTGAAAGCTCATTACCTAGACTTATATGCTAGAATAAAAAGGAAAAGAAATGTGCATTCAATCTCTAGAAGACATAATCGGTCCAAAAGTCAATAGAAAAAAAATACTCCATATGTTTTTACAACATCTTTAATTTTAATATTCTTAAATGTAATAGTCGTGCATGACACGACAAGTTAAACTAGTAGATAGATAGATTATGTGAAGTCCTGAACTAATAAGCTAGTTCAAGGATTAGGACTGGTCATGGGTCGGTTTATGGGTGGGTGGAGCTCTTCCACCACCCGACCCGCCAATAAAAAAGATCCACCCGCCTCACCCACCACCCGTAGAGTCTTTCACCCATACCCGCCTCATCCATCACCCGCGGGTGGGGCGGGTGACCCACCACCCACGAACTATTATGGACTATAATTATAATATATCACAAATAAATCACAAATCATTTAAAACTCGATTCAATCCAAGCGTTAAAAAATACAAATTCATCCTAAATTTCAAATCAAATACATTAATTAATAAAGGAAATATTTCCAAACATAAGCTAACCAAAATCAATACATTGTATTATTTAAATGTTAGAAATTTGAAATATGTTTCTTCAAGCATTACTTATATATAATTGTTTGATTGTTACATAACTATCACCCTGATCTTTCATATTCTTAACTTGATTACTTTAAGAGTCATTAATTTCTAACTTGATTACTTATTTATTAGCGAGACGTAGATTTTTCACAATTTCTCGTAAAATTTAGCAAGCATATTGTTCATTTTTTTTAAAGCTTTTGTATTTCTTTTTTTAGTATCAAATTCTCATATGTGATATTGTACTTACATAATTTAATTACTATCCATATTGACTTGCCTTTACAATAGCATAATACATTAATATATCTATATGAATTTTTCCCTGTGCATAGTATGGACATCATTACTAGTATATTATATACTAAATTAAGAATTGGTATATATTAAATGGAAGAATACAAAAATTGGAAGAATAAAAAACAGATATATATTAATATATTATATAATAGGTTAAAAATTGGGAGGTGAAAAAGTATGGCTATATTGAAGAAAAAAATAGAAGAATAAAAAATGAATATATATTAACATATTATATACTAGGTTAAAAATTAGTGGGTGAAATGGGTGGTAAATGGTTGATGGGTGATGAGGCGGTTGATGGGTTGGTTGATGGGTCGGGTGAAATGGTTTTTAAATTTAACCCATACCCGACCCGTAAACCATTTCACCCGTCAACCGCCTCACCCATCAACCGCTTTTTCATGGGTTTTCACCAATATAAGTGGGTCGGTTTAGCGGGTGAAGCGGTCACGGGCGGGTAATGTCCAGCCCTACCAAGGATTACTCATTAGCATTATGAACTTAGAATTAATAAGGCCTTGTTTTTTTTGTGGGATGAAAGATGTTTTTGAGGATAAAGTATGAGTGTGGGTGAATTTTTTTTTGTTGGAAAACGCAAAAAGTAGAAATAGGATGGGTATAGAAAAAAAAAAGTAAAAGAAATTTTATGATTGAGAAAATTATTTTGATGAAAAGTAGAGCAAGGCCTAAATACAATATAGTCAACGGTTTCTATGAGGTGATTAAAATCGAAAAGCACAAAACACATAAAAAGAGCTTATCCAAGACAAAACAAAAACTTCGAGTGGATCCGGGTTCGGCTCCCAACTGACACATAATTTATTTCTCCCATTCAACAATCATCTATAATCAGGCCCGTACTTAGGGGCGGGCTGGGGTATGCTCCAGTCCACCCTAAAAAATAAAAATAGTAAAAAATAGTAAAAAAAAAAAGGTATTTTAGTATTAAATATGTAAACATTAAGGTAAATTTAGGTTATTTAGATAATTTAGCCCACCCTAGGGTAAATTTACCATACGAAGAAAATTTTAGCCCACCCTAAATAAAATTCCTTCGTCCGTCTCTGTCTATAATCTAATTTTTGAAATAATTCCTTTCCATCTCAGCCCACAACCACACCAAAACTAATTCACATGCGAGCATAGTTCATCAAAGACGAGGAATTACAAAATCCTATATATTATTTTTTTTGAAACGGTGAAGATTAGGAACACGCCTCTAAGGTGGGTTACCTAGGGCATCCTTGCGGATGAGAGCATGAAGCTCGTGGAGGTTCCAAATGGTTTCCCATGAGAGATTGTGACCCAGGAAAGCAATTTTATCAACTACAGAATTACGGATCCTACTCTCATGAAAGAATCGTACTGACTCGAAGCCCTGAAGGGATACGAGAATGTCTGTAATAATCCTTTCTATTTCCCATGGGCAGCGAATTTCTCCGGAAAGGGCCCTTATGACAATGATGTTGTCTTCTTCGATCTCGAGTTTCCTTACACCTAATTGCTTTGCCATTTTTACTCCATCCCATAATGCCATTGTCTCTGCCATCAACACCGACACTTTCCCAAAAGTTCTTGCCAACCCACCATCTGGCTGCCCTCTTTCATCCCTTATAATCGAGCCTCGTGCTGCATTTCCATTCCCGATCTTGGATCCATCGAAATTTAATTTAGCATAGTGTTTAGGGGGTTTCTTCCAGCTTCCCGCTTTATTTCACGACCTAAGTTTTGAGCAAGTCCTCTTGTCTAGGTCCTTCTCATCATCCTCCTGCCAATTTCTCGCTTTTGTCCATTGAGTCAACTGATGTCGGATATACTGGCAAAGGTCTTGAATATGGTCATTTGGGGTTTCCTGGAACAGTAATTTATTTCGTTGATGCCAGATGCCCCACCAGGCCACTACGAGTTCCACTAATTCGTCTTTCTTTAATTTACACTTAAGGTCATATAATACCTTTCGTGGGTTTCTGTGTGTTGCGTTACATTCCCTTAGCACCTTTTCCGTATTGACATTAACTTTCTTCGCTATTTCCCGCGTATGAGAGCATTCCAGCAACAGACGTGTCATGTCCTCATACGTAGTGTTACAAAATCCTATACAATCATCAACAAAAGCGTTAGTAGTCCAATGGTTACGACAATTGCATTCCACGGTCAAAAAACAAAAAAAAAACTTCAAATAATACATCTGGGTTCGACTCCTAGCTGAGGCATAATACTTTTTCCTCGTTCGATAGTCATATTATACTACTATAGTATAAAACGGAGCCAATGTTTTAACAATTTTTTTTGCCAAGTGTCATTTTCTATATAAAATAATCCACCAAACCTTCCTTTATATGATAACCTGCAGTTTTCTAATAAGTATTATTATTTCATAAAATATGATCTTTTCACTCAAGCAAAAAATCATGATAAAATTGGAAAGTAATTTCTAAAATATAAATCAGAAGTTATTTTTTAACAACGATTTTTCTATTGTGTGCCCTAACGACACATGATAAAGATACGAGAAACAGAAACTAAAATCCTAAAATGCAAATAGTGAACTCATCACAAAAAAGATTAAAACCCAAAAATTTAAGATTTATCAAATCTTTCCATTAACAGCGGCTTATAGCAATATAAAAACCATTTTAACAAATATAATAAATGTTTGAAATATAATTCAGATTTTATATAATTTTTTATTGTAATTTGGATTTTTTAAATAAAAAATAGATAATATCTACATTTATTAAGATTTTCTATCTAACTTAATAAAACATGATCTTTCCATTTAAAAAAAATCAATATAAAATCGAAAAATAATTTCTAATAGATAATCCTGAAATTAGTTTTAAACAAATATAGTATATTTTGAAAAATAATTTTGAGTTTTTTAAACAAATAATCTAGACTTTATCTATATGTATAGTATATTCTATCTAAAAATATATATCTATATTAACTAAGCATGATCTTTTAAATTAAGGTATGCATATTATAGATGATTTAAAAGATTTGACCTTATGTAATACGGAGTAAAATTTATTAATTGAAATATTATATATTTATTTTGATAGTTTAGACTGTAAATCATATACATAAATATCTTTATAAATTATTTTAATTAAATCTTTGTTCAAATAAATGTACTTTGTATATATAATATTTTTCTTACAAATATTTCTAATAAGTTTATTACAATTTTCCATACATGATACGATACGAGAGGTTAAACTACTTTCATATAATTTTTTAAATAATTCACAGCTAAGCCCACATCATCGAAACCCAAAACGACCTCACACTCAAATATAGTAGATCAAAATTGAAAATTATACATGTAAATAATATCTTTCTTATTTACTTTATTATAAAAAGTATGATTATCTTTGTCTTATCAACATAGATATGTTCATATCAAAACAATATTTATGATCTCAGTTTTATATTAATTATATATTTATAACAACTAAATTACTTATATCCATTTTTATATAATATCAGATCAATTTATATTTAGCCTAATCTTATCTATTGAATAAACTATGATTCACAGCAGCCATATAACTAGCCTAATTTTATTTTGTATCAAAATATTTTTTTTTAATAATAACTTTATAAAATCTATACTAAGATTCTAGTTAAATCGAAACTAATATAGAAATGGCTTGCATGCATATGCCTTCAGCCTCGGGTCAATTAGCAAGGCTCGGGAGATAGAACCCTTTCTCGCCGACATATCGTCTCCGCCTACAAACCCCTCTCCAAAACCTCTGGTTCGAACTCCTCCTCATTCGAATTTCATTTCTAATGCCTTTTACCATATCAACCCAGATTCAAAATTTCCCCTTTTTCTGCGCCGCCGGCGCCTGGCTGAGAACTCCGGCCTGCCGGTGGGCCCGGCCACCGACCCGAACCCCCACATGCCTCCGCCACCTCCTCTTGGTGAAAGACGAAAGCTTGGCATGGACCCACATGGGGAATCCGGTGAACGGAAATGGGCTGTACTCAAAAGGGCTTTTTAGCCTGGCTGAGCCTGAGGTGGAAGAGGAAGTTGGCCTTGTGGAGGAAATCAATGCCCTGTTGGAGAAGATGAGGAAAGAAGAGGAGCAAAAGAGAAAGATGGGTTTGAAGGAGCCGTTGACTAGGTATGACAAGTTTGGAGGGGTGAGTGAGAGGAAATACTTTGCAATGAAGAGGAGGCAGGTGAAGATAGAGACTGAGACATGGGAGCAGGCTACAAGTGAGTATAGGGAGTTGTTGATGGATATGTGTGAGCATAAGTTGGCCCCTAATTTGCCTTATATTAAGACAATGTTTCTTGGGTGGTTTGAGCCCTTGAAGAGTAAGATTGATGAGGTTCAGGAGTTGATTAGGAAGGGGAAGTGTAAGGCGGCGTATGCGCCGTATTTTGATCAGTTGCCGTCGGATAAGATGGCGGTTATAACTATGCATAAGTTGGTTGGGTTGCTGTTGACTGGTGGGGAGCATGGCTATGCTAGGGTTGTGCAAGCAGCTTGCTTCATTGGGGATGCCATTGAACAGGAAGTGAGTGACTGCGAATCTTCTTTCTTGTGTCTTTGTAATTTTGATGCATTGTTCATTATAAATTAATGCTTACAAATGTGAAAGATAGTTTATGCTTTATGAGATTGAGGAACTTATTTTTGTCTTACCCCACTGATAGCATCAAAGCTTTCTTTGCTGTTATGGCCCTAGATCAGTAAGTTGTTGCCTATGCAATAGATATGTGCAAATAATAGATATGTTGGATTGTTTAAGCTTAGTTTTATGTTTCTCTAGCTTTCCATTGTTTGAATTCTAGCAAGGCTCTCTGATCCAGCCCTAGGCTTTAGCCTGACCAAGTCCTATAGCTGTGGCTTTAGTTTCCTACAAATGTTTAGAAAAACTCAGATTGTGCACCACTTGAAAGATTTACTACCCAATTAACCTTCTGTAGCTCCTTACTCAGCTAAAAATTCATAACTCTTGATGATCATTTTTATATGTTTCTCATTGCTTGACGAAAACTTTATGCAAAAAGTCAGCGTACATGCAAGAAATCGCTGAAATGGTATAGTTTCTTTTTTCAAAACTTGATGATCAATTTAGGAATTATTGCATCTTCTCAGGCTAAAATACACAAATTTTTAGAGAGCACAAAAATGGCAAAGGTTCCCAAGGATAAGAAAAGTGGAGAACATGTAGAGGGTTCAAATGCTGCGAGAGATGAACAGAGGATTCAAGAACAACAGAGGCTAGGAAAGAAAGTCACCAATTTAATAAAGAAGCAAAAATTGCTTGCAGTGAGAAAAATTGTGAATGAGCAGAATGATATTAAGCCCTGGGGTGCAGATGCAAGAGCTAAGGTTGGTTTTTATCCTGGTTGGTGAGGAGTCTTGATGAACTTCTGTATGTACTCTCTAAGATGATGATTGTATATGCCTGTTTGTGTTTCAGGTTGGTGGCCATTTAATTAATTTGTTTGTGCAATCAGCATATGTACAGTTTCCTAGTGATCAGGTTGCAGAAGGTTCACCTGATGTCCGACCTGCTTTCATTCACACATTTAAAACCATTACATATGAGAACAAGTAATGACTTTAATTCTGGTTTCATCATTTTGTTGGCTCCAGGGCTTTGTATCTTTTCCTAAATAATTTTAATGTCAATATATAGTATTGCCTTGTTGTATTTGAATTAACAGGAAAGGTAGCAGAAGATTCGGAGTTATTCAATGTGATCCAATGATTCTTAAAGGCCTAGAGAAAACGGTCAGTTGTGAATATCAGAAATGGTCTTTGACTCCTTGTTATATCTGTTTTCAAGTTATTGTTATATAAATAGACATTTTAGCCCTTTTTAGCAAATATAACGTCTGCGTTCTTGCTGCTCTAAATATGATGTTATGTCCAAAATGCAGGCAAGGCATGTGGTGATTCCTTATATGCCGATGCTGGTTCCACCAGTTAAATGGACAGGGTATGCAACTTCTGTGATCTAATTTGTATTTTTCCCCTTCCTTTATTAGTAGCCTAAAGTCTATCGGAAACACCCTGTTGACGTGTTCGGGGTAAGGGTGTGTACATCTGCACCCTAGACTCCATCTCAGTGGGACTACAGTTGGTAGAAGTCGTTGTTTATTATTTACCTAAAGTTAGATTTTTCTGTACTTTTTGAGTGAAAATTTGTTTTTCATCAGTTGTGGTATGTGAAAACTTTACTGTGGCTTCAAAATTTACATTTTTTTCTCTTGCAGAAAATGGTGGCTAGGGATATTTATTGCTTTTGTGCAGTTTAATCTTAAATGGGACTGAAAATGTTTTTTTATTATTTTTTTTGGCATAGACTTCAATGTTTATTTACTGTTTTGGGTGTTTTCTGTTCATCTTGATACAGTTATGATAAAGGAGCACACTTCTACTTGCCATCATATTTGATGCGGACACATGGATCAAGACAACAACGTGAAGCTGTTAAGAAGGTCCCAAGGAAACAACTGGAACCAGTTTTTCAGGTTCAACAACTTTTCAAGTTGTATTACGTTTTTTTATTTTGGGGCATTTATTTGCGCGGTTCTATTTCGTTATTAATCGTTACATGAACTTTTTGAGTAGTGCTGTAATCTCATTGGATATGTGCATTCTGTATGGTGAATAACGTAGGCCTTGGATACTCTTGGATACACTAGATGGAGGGTGAACAACAGGGTGCTTGGCATTGTTGAAAGGATATGGGCAATTGGAGGTCGTCTTGGTGGCTTAGTTGACAAGGAGGATGTGAGCCATTTCTACCTTCCATATTCACAATATTCTTTTTTTAATTTTCTCATTTTAGATGGGGAATAATCGTAAAACATTTTTTTGCTTGTATATTACTCCATACAGATTTCCTTGCCTGAAAAACCAGATACAGAAGATGAAACTGAGATCACCAGCTGGAAATGGAAGGTCCGATCTGTTAAGAAAGAGAACAGTGAGAGACACTCACAGCGGTGTGATATAGAACTTAAACTTGCGGTTTGTACTCCTTTCATTTTGTTTTTGGGCTATTATGCATTTCGAGTTTGTATATTCTTATATATAAACTGCTTATGCCTATATAATTAGGTAGCGAGAAAGTTGCGGGATGAAGACGGATTTTTTTATCCGCACAACCTTGACTTTCGTGGACGTGCATACCCAATGCATCCATATCTCAACCATCTTGGTTCAGACCTATGTCGGGGCATTTTAGAGTTTGCTGAGGGCCGGCCTCTTGGCAAATCAGGCTTGCGGTGGTTAAAAATTCACTTGGCAAACTTGTATGCTAATGGTATTGACAAACTATCATATGAGGGTCGGGAATCATTCACTGAGAACCATTTGAATGATATATTTGATTCTGCTGATGAACCACTCCAAGGAAAGCGATGGTGGCTAAATGCAGAAGATCCATTTCAGTGCTTGGCAGTGTGTATGGATCTTGCGGAAGCTTTAAGAAGCCCCTGTCCAGAAAGTTTCATTTCACATATTCCAGTTCATCAGGTTACTATTTGATTACTTTCTTCTGTCTCAACACATAAATGATTTAAAAACATTCTGAGGATGTTTTCCCATAATTTTAGTAAATTGCAAAGAGCTAGCAATGAATGCTCTATCGAAATGTCATGTGACAGATATTATGTTGAGGGATAGCCATATATTTCACTTACCTTTCTTCTAGTTACTTTTCCTTTCTGTGGTTTAGGCACCTGAATCCAATGGGCTATTGTCTGATTTGTTCAGCTACTTTTGATTTGTGTACTGACTATATTGTTTGCTTAGGATGGATCTTGTAATGGATTACAACACTATGCTGCACTGGGGAGAGATGAGGTACATCTAAACTTCTAGTGTGTAAAATGGTTTCAACTGTTACTCATCTTGTGTTTTGGTCTACAATTTACTTACGTGTCATTGCTGAATTTTTATAGAGCTTCACGTCTGAGATGTTATTTCTGCATCCATCTATAATCATGGACTTCTATTGTTGCCGGATTAGACTTCTTTGAATTCAAGCTCCCTATATTCTCTTTACTTCTACACTATAGTTTCTGCCTTACCATATTTCCTTCTTTTTATGTACTTCAATAATAATGACAAAACCTTTTAGATAGAGGCAGCTACCTTATTTGGTGTCAATGTGTGCTTAATAACTATGTCTCTTCCTAGAGTATGCTATATTCACTGGGAAACTTCCATTCCCTCTTGGTTAGTTATTGTTATTCAATACAAAATAACGGAATATAAGTTACGCTATGAAGATTTTCGTGGTGAACAGTCTCGTTCAATAAAAAAGATCATTTATTGAGTCATCTAGCTACAAATAATGTCTGTTAATCAGAGTAATTTGTCTTGCATGCCCAAGGTTTCACCTTTCATCGATTATTTGGATGTTCCTATTACTATTACTTACTGAGGTGTTTTAAATTTCCCAGTTAGGAGCTGCTGCTGTAAATCTAGTTGCTGGAGAGAAACCTGCAGATGTCTATTCTGGAATAGCTGCTAGGTAAATTGTTTTGTTTCTGCTCTTGATATACTTAGGCTTTTGATTTTTTCTTTGTTACTTTAATTTTATCCATCAACTGTACTCTGTAAAATTGCTTTCATGTGTTACTTATGTGCATGCTCTCAAGGAATTTGTTTGGCTGGGTATGAGGTGTATCTGTCTAATGCTAAAAAGCATACTTATTGTAGAGGATGATTTTGGGTGCACATTAGGTCATATCGTACTTACTTCGTAGTTGCAGTAATGACTGAAGTGTGTCTAAAGGCTGTGCTGGAGGGTTAAATTTTCTTTCTTTTTTGATCAATTTCTTAGGCAGATTATTGCTTTAAACGATTGTTAGTATTGAGAGAAGCTTTAGATGTTGGAGGGTTAGAACTAGTATTGCTAAAGAACCAGGCTTATTGGGTCATATGATCATGCAGTGAATAGAATCGGAGGGCTCTGTTTGTTGAATATAATTTTTGAAGGACTTTTTTTGTTATTCTTTCTTGGGGAAAGCACTTGCTTTCTACAAATTCCATACTTTGCTTGAGCAGAAGCTTCTAATGGCTGTTTGCAAGTCAAGTGGTTCAATGTACCTTGAGATGCTAGGGCTCTAAAGAATTGAATGTCCACTTTTTTGAGGGCAATATCCATGTCACTTGTGATGTATAAATTATGTAAATGTCTTTAAACTTGTTTAATCTGCAGAGTTCTTGAAATCATGCGTCGGGATGCAGAAAAAGATCCTGCATTATCCCAAGATGCACATCATGCAAGACAGCTTATCAATCAGGTGCCTACAACTTCTCTTGTAATTCTGATGGGACATTTGGTCATTTAACTATGCGTACTTAATTAGGGGCCCTTTGATGCTCCATACATCTCTAGATGTTAAGCCTGGCATGTTGTGTGTATTAGTCATGATTTTCCCTGGTTGCATAAGATTGGTTTGACACTTGCTGCGCATAACCAGGTTGATAGGAAATTGGTGAAGCAGACAGTAATGACTTCAGTTTATGGTGTCACATACATTGGTGCTCGAGATCAGATCAAGAGGAGATTGAAGGAACGCAATGTATTCGTTGAAGAAGCTGACCTCTATCGAGCATCTTGTTATGCAGCAAAGGTAAGAGTTGCCTGCCTCGTCAAAATAAATATTTCTGCTCCATGGTTTTCTACTTTTCCTTGTATTTTTTCTCTATTTAAAGTTGGTTTCTCAATTTTTATTAATGATATGAGAAGCTTTAATAAGGTGGCTTCTATAGGTTACTTTGACTGCCCTGGGTGAGATGTTTCAAGCTGCACGCAGTATCATGAGTTGGCTTGGTGATTGTGCAAAGGTTTGTGCAGAATACTTTATCTTCATATGGAGATTTCAGTAAGTTCATTTAGATTGAGTTGTTTCTAGTTTGTGTGAGCATATGTAGCTGTGTGCTGTTACATTCTCACAGAAGCTAGAAACTGAAGCTTTAAATCAGCGTGTAAAATGCATGATATGTGTTTTTCAAGCATCTTTCTCGTACTTGTCTGAACATGTTTTCTAATGGTGGTGCATTTATCTTAGATTCATATTTTGAGGGATATCTGAGTTTGAGTTACTGATATGTGCTCTGGGTTTGCTGAATCTAGCTCTGTGAAGGCCAACAAAATGTCTCTGGTTTCTGGCTTCAAATTCTTAATGGTTTGGGTGGCCTGTTTAACTGTTAAAAACTAGGGATTGCCACTTAACTTCTGTTTGCCAACCTTGAATACTCTCTTGAGCTCTATCCAAAGCATTTCATAATTTGTGTAAAATTTGTGTACATCTAGATCATTGCGTCTGAAAATCAACCCGTGCGTTGGACAACTCCTCTGGGTCTTCCTGTTGTTCAGCCCTACCGCAAGATAGGCAGGCATCTCGTGAGTGACATCACTGATCAATTTATTGACCTGCCTTGGTAATAACTATTCTTTTCTGGACCTTTCTTTGCATACCTGGCTTATCAAATTGGTTTTATACAGGTGAAAACATCCCTTCAAGTGTTAACACTACAGCAGGAAACAGATAAGGTATTATTGCTCAGCAAATTCATCTGTATTTGAGTTTCTTCTTAAGCTGGCTCTCTGGGATCACAAAGAGTATTTGGCTTCCGTAGGTCATGATCAAGAGGCAGAGGACAGCTTTCCCACCCAATTTCGTGCATTCACTTGACGGCTCGCATATGATGATGACTGCCGTTGCGTGTAGAAAGGCGGGATTAAACTTTGCAGGTGCATTGACAAACTATTCGATGAAAATTCGTGCGGACTGCTGTAATATAATACTAATACTCCTACCCCATACACTAACTTATTACATTATATATGTCCCCAGGAGTACATGATTCGTACTGGACCCATGCATGCGACGTCGACACCATGAACAAGATTCTAAGAGACAAGTTCGTTCAACTGTATGAGCAGCCGATACTGGAACAGGTAACCGCTATAACACTGACATGATCTAACATGTGTGCTCATATGATTATTGCAGGCAGAACCTTTATACGTCCTTGTTCTAATCCGTGTGTTTTTTGCATGCGTTTGTGCTTGTCTGAATGTGAATGAGAAGTTGTTGGAGTCCTTCGAAAAGTCTTTTCCGACGCTGACCTTCCCGCCATTGCCCAGGCGCGGGGAGTTTGAGCTGAAAGAAGTTCTTCACTCTCCCTATTTCTTCAACTAATCACATCATCCAGCTGAAGTAATGAGTTTATAACCCACATGGATCTCTGAACTCTACAGAGCTCATGACTATGGTGGCTGAGGACCAGCTCTTAATCCTGATCAAGGCATTGCGCGCCTTAGATGCATGATGGTGATGGAAAGAGTCAACGGCTCCTGACTCGGGTTCGAAGCGATGATATGCCATTTTGCTGTGGAGTATGAGCTTTGGGTGAACCAGAAATGTGAATGTTCCTGAAATTTTGTGAGTAGTAAGAGTTGATTTATTTAACAAGGAGATGTGTGTAAATTTGTGTATAAATTATTACACTATCATGTTTCTGTTAAACCCAACAATATATATGTACATATAAGATGGAGTGGATGGATTTTTACTTCAAAGGCATGATTCAAATTATAATGACCAGTTGATGCATCTCGTTGCAACTCTTGTGTTTCACATAAGCCCCTTATAATGAGCCATCAAGTCTCCTGCCGCGACAAAGGTGCGTTTGGCCATGCCTTGGACACGGCTTCTATACGGAAAAGGCATGTTGGGGTGCGCCCTGTCGCGGAAAAGGCTCGTTGGGGCACGCCTTGGACAATTGTCTGTCGCGTCAAAGGAGCATTTGTGTCGTGTCAAGGGCACGGTGTCATAGGGAATTATAAATTATTAATCTTATAATAATTTATTTCTTAAAATCATAATATTATTTCCATTAATATTATCCACGATAACAATGTCTAAACATAACTGTAAAAATAGTTCAAATACCATATTGAGACTTCACAACGACGAGAGAACGGAAATCGAGACGGATCGAGGCAAGGTGTCGAGACACGAGAGGACGATAACGGCGTTGGTGCCCGCACAAAACATTGCTAGCATAACTACATTACAAGTTATCATTATATTTATATATGCATCTTATGATACCTTTTCTCCTAAGATTAAATTATATATCTTATTTCGTACAATTTGATCTTATTATAACTACAATGATTTTATTCTCTTCCAAACACCACAGATGACCTTCTAGTTTTTATAACAACATATACGTGGCATGGCATTCATGCATGTCTTGGTTCGACTAAGGTATATATGTATAGAATTTCATTCACACAAAGAAATATATAGAATTAAAAGTTGACTTCCCTTAACAACATCACATGCATGAATCATGATCGATACACCTAGCACATTTGTCTCTTCGATCTGATATGATCTGTAAGATTAGGTCGGAGCTAAATATTGACGACCTCTCACATGTAACTCTACCATATAATAGAATTAGAAGACAAAATATAATATAAGCGTATTATTAAAATAAAAATAAAGAATAGTACAAACATAGAGGCATATAAATTAAAAACAAATTGGTCAAATCTTTAAAATATAATACTTAACGGGTCTAAGTGTTGGCACTTGGCAACCTCTAGTTGTTTATCGAGCAAAATTTGTTTCTGAAGTTGGTTATTCATTTTCGTTTAGTACTTACTACATTTTGTTAAAACAGCTTTTCTAACTAGCTAGAACATTTATGATCCTATTGATTTTTTATCATAAAAAAAAAACAACTTGGGCATTGTTTTGATAAGGATCGGAATTAGTTTCTTGATAAAAAAAATACAATATAATAACACGTTATTGATTAACAAAAGTCGTATCCGGCCGTATATATATACACCAAAAGTCATACTCGTATATCAAAATACAATATACCACAAACTATAAAACCTTCAAACCCCATATATTATTATACCACTTATAATGCACCCACCTAATTAATTAATGGTAATAATCGAGTAATTATATATTTGCCTTAGAGAGCTAATGTCGTCTCAAGAACGTGAGTGCATGCAGGATGCATATATGGTTTTATCTCAATCATCAATGATTAATTAGTAGCTTGTCATGTTCGACCAAAAAAAATTAGTAGCTTGTCATGCGCAACAAAAAAAAAAAAAGGTAGCTTGTCTTTTTCCCCATCCTTAAATACCCTATCAATTATCACATGGAAAAGTGTCACACTCAATATCTAATATCTCTCGATCGATCGCTAGCTCTCATACATTACACAATTACACATAAATCAAGCATGAAGGTAAGTTGAATTACTTGCATAGCTTTTTATCACTTCATTAATTATGCTCCTCTTTTATTGACATAGAATACAATTTTTATACTTAAATGTGTATGAATAATATGCAGCAAAAGATCATAATCAAAGTTCAAATAGCTTGTCACAAATGCAGGACCAAAGCCCTCAAGATCGCCGCCGGTGCATCGGGTACGTACATTAATTAATTTGCAATCGTCGTGATTTTTTCCTTTAATAAGGGAAGAATTAGCTAGGACGACCGGGAAGATCAACCTAAAACATTTTTTCGGACCAAATCGCTAAGAATTAGAATTTGTTGTAGAATTCTAGTAGAGGATGAATGGCTAAGATTAATGAGTCAATCTGTCAACAATGTACTTAAATTACTTCTAAAAGGCCCATGACTAATCCAATTAAAACGTTCAAGATGATTTGAAAATTGGAGAGGAATTGTTCATCTTTTGCACTGCCATTCCTAAATTACGAGCTCGAGTATTCACTTTCTTTCATGTCATGATTGCCTTCCATTCGATCTCCTAAGAGACCCGATAAAAATCAGATATAATTAAACGGGAAATCTTTATCCACACAAAATCCAATTAATTGCAGGAGTAGTATCGGTGACGGCCCAAGGGGACGAGGCGATAGTGGTGACGGGGAGATGCGTTGACCCGGTGGAGCTGACCGCCACCCTCCGGAAGAAAGTCGGCGTCGCCCTTCTCCTCTCCGTCGAAGAGCTCAAAGACCCGCCTCCCAAGAAGGAACCATCGCCACCGCCCCCGGTTGCCAAACCCGAAAAGGATTCGCCACCACCCGCTCCCACCGGCGAAAAGAGCAATAAGGGCAACAAAGAAGAAAAAGAAAAGCCCAAGGAGAAGGAGAAGCCGACGCCAACGCCACCAACACCGACACCACCGTGTTACTACGGAATGCCACCGCCGGGGCCATGTCATCAGGGGGGTAACTATTATTACCCGCAGCAACCTCAGTATTGTATGTACGAGATTCCTCCACCTGATCCCAACCCTCCTTGCTCGATCATGTGATCTCGTTTTTCTTTCTCTAGCTTTCTATGAAAAAAATATATTTGATTTTGAACTATGTTTTATCATAGAATGTAACGTTTTATTACTCTTAGTTTGTTTAGGTTCGATAAGTTTTACTTTAAGAATAATAACTATTTTACACCACATTTTTTAGGTTTATTTTCGGACATATAGTAAAACGGTTAAAGTTTCGAAGATAATTACCCATAGGTCATCGGTTTAACTTTTATCTTCAATGTACTTCTTATTACCGAAGATATTATAAATTGTGCACCACTAGCTCAAAACCTGTAATTTTCCAGTCCACGAGTGTGGAAGTTGAATGTTAAAACTGTGTGAGTGGAATTGACTAATTGAGTTTCGATTGTGTGGAATTATATATATGAGTGCGCGCGATTTATAATATAAGAAGATTGTTTTTATATATATGCGAGTTGGGTTTGCAATTGGATGTGGAAATAATTGGCAATGTGCAAGTGGCAATGTGGAATTGTAACTATAAGTGTGAATTATAATATTTTTATAGCTAGTAACGTTAGTGAAGAAGAGCCCAAATGACCGTCTCTTGATAATATAAGGTGTTATCCTTATTATGAACTATTAAGATTGTCACACATTTCTTCCTTACCTTGTGAAAATGCCATTTTTGCTGGTCGGGCGGACCTAGAAAAAAATAGTTGGGTGGGCTGATTTTGCAAAAAAAAGAAGGGTAAAAATTTAGATTAGAAAGAATATGGGATAAAAATTATAATTAACAAAAAAATAGGGTTAAAACCTTAAAAAACAGTACGTGAAGGAGGCAATGCAGGTGTTTGCACTACTGAGGCTCGAACACAGGGCTTTGTATATCAATTGTAATCCCAAAACCACCAGACCAAAGCACATATGTGACATACTAATCCTCCCTACTATTAATAACATATTTTTTTGGGGTGGGCTAGAACACACTCTAGCATGCCCCTGTGTCCGCGCCAATCCTGGCCTCCACTTTTTTCTAATCCTTACAACAAACAGTCATAATATACTTTTTTTAATGATATTAATATTTTGACAAATAAAACATTTACTAGTGTACTGGGGATCCCGTATAGATCCCGTAGTGTAAGATTCAGGAGCATACGTGCAATAGACCAACATGTATTTATATGGTAAGTTAGTTTCTCTTTTGATTTCCGACATGATAACAAACTTCTTTTATTGCATAATAGGTATTCTTAGACTTGTCAATATTCCAGGGTTTACCAAGTCTACAAACTTTTCCTTGAGTCAAGTACTCAAATGCAATCCACCCACTCCCAAATTGCAATTTTTCTCGTTTTACCATGATGACATGCACCAAGCACAATTGTATTAATACATGCATGTAACGGTTCACAATGTAGTCCCCCACAAACCACAAACAATCCATAAGCATAGAATAGACCATGGCGAAGTACTCCCAACTCACACAATCATTCCTCGTGGCGATCATAATCGCGACGATTATGAGCCTGGGCCCGAACCCGGCCCAGGCTCAACAATGCCCAGGGACCGACATTGGAGCTCTGAAGAGAAACTGCTGGAGCTACGCGGTGAAGTGGTTGCCGAAGATGAAGCCATCGGCAAGGTGTTGTGGCGTGGTGAGGAACTTGAACGTGCCGTGCGTGTGCCAGTACGTGAACAAAGACCTCGAGGCGAAGCTCAGCGCCACCAAAGCCATGTATGTGGCTCAGTATTGTGGCCTCGCCCTCCCACATGGGACTCAGTGCGGAAGTATGTTTCATGACCATTTTTTAAATCAGACTAATATTTCATAACCCATTCATATACAAAGGATGTCAATTTGATATCGATATTGGAATATATAAAGCACTTTGTTACCTTCGTACAAGGGCATAGGATAAACATCTTAAAATAGAAATATTTGTTGTTTTTATTTGTTTTAGGATTGAAATCTTTTTAGGATGTGTTTATCTATTTCTTTTTCGGGATTTAGTTTCTAAAATCGAAAAGTTTATCCTTAGGGCATAGGTTAGATATACTAATCCAATCCTTAATAAAATTAGAAACGAGATTTAACTATAGATTTACACTGATGTAAATTTTTTGTCAACCTATTTTCCTAATATTTGTTCAATCGTTTTTTTCCCTTTTTTTTTGTAGGTCAAACCATTCCGTGAGCAAGTGCCGAGCAGTTTCAGTTACTATGCATACAAACTATATAATAATTTTGAAATAAATAGTTTGTATGTGACAAATGTTTGTTTCTACTCTTTGCTTCTATTCAAGATAAGTAACCTTGTCTATGTATATGTACTAAAGAGGAAAATGCTTTTTCTTAATGTTCTAATATAAGTATACAACTCTGTATACCAAAATCTTATAGTTACTATAGTTCCATCTACATTCGATCATATGTCAATTATGTATTTTGAGTCCATCTAGCAACGTAAACATAAAAATCTGACGATAGAAATAAATATAAAAAATAACAATCCTGCTTCATGAAGTATGAATTTAAATTTGAACATTAAATCTTGGTTGAGCCATGGAACTAACCCAAATTGCGCACTTATCTTGAATAAGCGGTTCCTCAAGTGCAGACAGCAGATCTAATAGACACTTAACCCAACTTTGAATCTGCCTTAGAGATCAACTCACCTATTGGAAAAACATAGTGAGTATATGTCAACAAAATTGTATACTCGTAATACTACAAATGAAGTTCCAGGATACAAAACAAAAACAGAAAACTCTATCCTACTAGAGTTTCCAGGTAACGTAGCTCGCAACTACTCCTCGTTGTTGTCGTTGCCTAGCCGACACAATGGGAAAATAGTTCTGGTTCCTCAGGCTTGCTTCACAGCTAATCTCTCTGCTTTTTATGTCAATACAACACATCAGTTATCAAGCAAAGTAGGTCTAATAGTAATGCAATGAGTTTCAAAAGACTAGAGTTCAGCACTCATATGAAGTATTACACTATGAAAACAGAACAGAAAGAGAAACGAAAAAAAAAAAACTAAGAGAAAACCAGAAGATGCAATCTTCTTCTTGATGTATTTGCTTTGGATCAAAAAGTTCAAACAAGCATTAGAAGAGTAGAGACTGGGGTGACATACTTATCAACTCGTATGTAACGATCATCGTGGTCCCATAGAGAGACATGTTAAAGAATCGTGGTCCAAATCCTCTATAGAATCCTCTCCATCCGTCTTCATTGAGCAAGGCTTTCGTTGTTTTTAATACCGACGGCCTTCCAGAACCATAATCATCCAAGACCTAAAGACCAACAAAAACCGGAAAAAAAACATGAGAAATACTATACAAGGCAAACCAACTCCCCTGTGCAAACACAAGCAAGATTTTCCTTCACCTGGAGCCGTGTCTTGACCGTGTCAATGGGAGTAGTGATGACGGACGAACAAGCGCCTGCAACCATTCCTGCAGACGCTTGAACGCTCACCATTTCAGTATGAGACGGCTTCTTCTCTGATTCATCATTGTATCCCAAGCTCCTATCAATGAAGAAGTTCAACAACACTCATCATTTAGCTAATTAGGGAAGTATGTAATACACAAACTCCTCAGGAAACATATGCACACAGTGTAGTGTCATGATATAATATGGAATGTACTATGTGTGCACATAAGCGACCGTTCTCAATTGATTCACTCTCGTAATTTTTACCTCCAAATGATATGTTGCGCAGCGCCATACGTACCCCACCAAAGAGCCGAAGCCGGAGTCTGAGTCACAGCAGTCAGCCCAAACCCTCTATACAAACCGCGCAATCCTTCGGATTTCATCACCTTACGAATAACATCAATTGCCCCATTGCAAGCCATTGTCCCAGGAACACCTTGCACCATAAGTCTCTGACAAATCTAAACACACAAAGCACAAGAATCACATACATTACTCATCTTTTAACTCCTATCTCAAATTGTGCAATTTTTTAATATTTTTAACCTACCACATCAAGAGGCACATAGTACACAGAAGAAACCATGTTAGACACCATGCCTGCAACTCCATTGGCAATCCCAAGACGAGTGGCAACAGCCATTTCACCATATCTGTCCAAGTACTTGAGAGTCATATCCTTCGACACTTCAAGTGAAGTCAGCACCAGAACTCTGCCTGGTAAAGCCCCAATAGCCGAAGTGCCAAACCCTCGGAAAACCCCACGGACGCCATCGTTTCTCAGAATGTGGGAAAACACTGAGAATCCTCGCAATTGAGAGAGTCCGGAGCTGGAAACCTGCATTCTGGTCTTCACGACTGCTGTTGGATGGAGCAAGGCGCATTGAGCGGTGAAAAGGATCGCACCGATTACGTGAAATCTGGACTTGTCTAGCCTGTTTTGAATCCGAAAAAACGATGAATTAGGTGAAATTTGTTCAATTGCATGAAATCTGGACTTGTCTAGCCGATTTTGAATTCGGAAAACGATGAATTAGGTGAAATTTGTTCAATTGCATGAAATCTGGACTTGTCTAGCCTAGTTTGAATTCGGAAAACGATGAGCTAGGTGAAATTTGTTCAATTACATGAAGTCTGGACTTGTCTAGCCTGTTTTGAATTCGGAAAGCGATGAATTAGGTGAAATTTGTTCAATTACATGGAGAATGTGAAATTTGGCGGTGGGAATTTGAGTGTGAGAGGGACCTGTTCCAATTGATGTCGGTGTCGGAGAGAGCGGCGAGTTTGGGAGCGGAAACGACCTCCGAGTCGACGGCCATGGAAGCAACGGCTTGGATCAATTTTGCATCTCGGTTTGTAGGGAGGACTCGACAGGGAGAAATGCGATTGTGTGTAGAAGAAGAAAGGAGGGAGAGAGGAGAAACGGGGAAAGTTCAAACCGCCATAAGAAGAGTCGTGATTTTCCAGATGCTTCTCCATCTTCCACCGTAATCTGGATTCAATTTGAACTAGCTTGGCACGACTATTTCACTTAAAAATATTACAATAAAATTATATATTTTATAATCAGGAAATATAATATAAGTTTTATTATATGAACTTGTTTTTTATCTTTTAAAAAGAGTGATATTGTTTTTGAAGTTCATATAACTCAAAATATATATATAAGACATATTTTTTTCACTCATTTATATATTTTTATAAAACCTGGTTATAAGAATATAAATTGATATTTTACTTACAATTTTTATCATAGATTAATAACGACTATCATCAATGTAAATATAAGTAAAAAAATTCATCAACTGATTATAAAAAGTTAATAGAAAATGTCAAAAACCACAAACTTACTTCTATTAAAGAAATAAGTTGAATCCAATATTCATAGATTTTTCTTAATTTGTTTGTGAAAGATTTTTTCCCTTTAATGCTTTAAGAATTACTAATTGACAAAAGCTTTTTTATATAAGTAGATAAGAAGAAAGACAATAGGAAAATCCTATATAATGTGAATAATAAAAATTAGCATTTTTTATATATGAGGTAGGGTCAAAATTAATGTGGTGGTTAAAAAACGACCACTTGTATGTTTGTATTAGGAAAATAAAGGGCATTTGTATAACTTGAGAAAAGTTGTGGGATTATTTTGTAAATAAGTAAACATTTTGAAAAAGATGTACGTTATGAAGATATAAATAAAAATTATTATTTGTCTAAAAAAGCAAATTTGTTATCAAGATAGAAAAAAATCAAATATAATGGGTAAAAAAAATATAGTGGATCATGTAAATATAGAAAATAATTAACTTAAGTTTAAAAATGCTAAATTTATTCAAGTAAATCAAATAATAAAGTAACAAAATTAGTATTTCTATTAAAAAACAATGTAAAACTTTCTCTTAAAAATTCTAAATTGATGCATGTCTTTCGCATTGTAAAATTTAGCATTTCTATTTTACTTAATTAAATTAAAAAAAATGTTGTATTTGAGTAACAAAATTTGATTTTTACTAAATAATAAACGATTTATAGTATATACATCAATTTAGAATACAAAATTTGAGTTAGGGTGCAACTGAATACAACATTTTTTAATTAAAAAAATGCATGTCTTTCACATTCGTTTAATTTCTCCGCCTCATTAGATGTGTGTTTAGTTAGTTAGGGTGCTAATTAAAAAAAATGTTGTATTTGAGTTTACATTATATGTCCAACCGTGAGTGGTTTTAATAGAAAATAATTTAACATGATACTAATTTTGCATTGTTAAGATAAAGTTTACAATATATTTTTATTTTGGTTAAATATATGTATGGATAGATATTGTTAATAAGGTAGTTAATTAAAAGATTGAAAATTTACTTACTAAAATTATGGTAGTTAATTAAAAGGCTTTAAAAATTATTTTGGTTAATTATCTGGTGGGGCCAGAATCAACGTGGTGGCTCAAAAACGGTCGGCTTTTATAATATATATATATATATTGATTTTGGAAGGAAAAAGAGATTTGAGCACTGTTTTGGTTTCCGATGGAAAGTAGTGTAAAGTGTAAATTAAGGATGGGCCAATAGGCAACTTACTTTGAATTCTTAGTTTCGGTTCTTCGCCATTTTTGCTGTTCTATGAACGTTGGTTTAAATCGAGAGTTATATTTGATTTGGATCGTATTGGGGTCTAGTAAGTCCAACTCGAGTTTGATTCTTTAGTTTCTGTTTTCTATCATGTTCGACTATCATTTCGGTTTATGCTCTTACTCTCTTACTCTTTTATGAACGTTGGCTTAGATCGAGAGTTCTATTCGGTTTGAATCGTATGGCCTATAGGTCCAATTCGAGTTCGATTCCTTAGTTTTAGTTCTCATCATGTTTGATTATCCTTTCGGTTTATGTTTTTACTCTTTCATGAACGTTGACTTAGATCTAGAGTTCTATTCGAGTTGGATCGTATTGGGCCATCAACCCAATTCGAGTTCGATTCTTTAGTTTCGGTTCTTCATCATGTTCGATTATCGTTTCGGTTTATGTTTTATTCTTTCATGAACATAGGCTTATTCATATTATGGTTTAGGGTTAAACCATATATAGGCGCACAAGGACCCATCGGGGTACGGTCTTTTGCATCTATGGTAGGCGTACATAATTTGTTTGGTGTGCCTTGCTAGGGTGCACCATGCGCCTTACTTGGACACACAAAGTTAGGTTCCGTTTGTCAGTTTCCGAACTGACTTTTGTCATTTTTCCCCGGGGTAATTTTTTTCCCCATTTTATCCCTGCACGTTTAAATTAGACGCACCAAACTGCAATTTTAAGATATGCACCAAATAGTGTACAAATAACTCAAAATTTGAAATAGTGTACTAATACAAGTTCCATTAAGATCTAACCCAACATTAGGGATGCACATGGGGTCGGGGCGGGTCGGGGAATACATTCCCCATCCCCGTACCCGTTTACTATTTTCATACCCGTCCCCGCCCCATACCCGTTTAATCCCCGACGGAGATCGGGGCGGGGAATACCCGTCGGGTTCAATACATTTAACGGGGCCCCGTTTATATAATTTTATGAGATATGTAATAATTTTTTTATGAATATATAACAATTAATGTAAATTTGTAATGCATTTGTAGATCGTAGTTGGTAGACACATTTATAAATAATACTAAATATCCATACTTTTTGAATTAATAATAAAAAGTTATATAATAATATATACCGGGGATATTTCGGGGCGGGTAATGCTCTCCCCGTCCCCGACCCGAACCCGAACGGGTATTTAAAATCCGTCCCCGTCCCCGACCCCGATATCCGATATACCGGGGAATCCCCGCCCCGTTAGGGTCGGGTCCCCGTGGGTACCCGACCCCACGGGTAAAATGTGCATGGCTACCCAACATCATCAATTGAAAAAAAAAACAAATATTTGCAATTGCACAGATCATCAATTTGAAATAGTGTACTAATACAAGTTCCATTTTAGTTGTTTATAAAAATAAACAAATAAAATGTATGTGAGTTTTCACCCAAAAGAAATAGGAAAAATAGAACTCCTAAACGAATATTGCAATTGCACAGATCTTCTCAAGCCTCCAACCCTGGGAGGAAGGAAGCTTGCAGGAGAAGTTGAAGCGATCTTCAAACCCCGAGTTTTGGACTTTCAATCTCTTCGAAGAACTGAATCATGGTAATTGCTATCAACTTTTTCTCTTCTTCTGTCTTCTTCCGCTGTCGTTGATTGCTGAAACGCACGTTCAATTCGGCGATTTCTCATCCCAATTCCTTCCGTTTGGTGGATGTTGCGTTTTCCGTAATTGCAGTCGGCGTTGTTCAATTTCCATTCGTTTCTGACCGTGGTGTTGTTATGGATCTGCACTTGCACTTATGTGAAGTTGCAGTTTCCTGCCATTCTTCAACAGCGAACGGGGTAATCTATTCTTATCACTTCCCTCGTTAATGGCTTCTTCCTGAGTTGGTGATTTGGTGTGTTGAAATGGCATGTGCTTAATCGATCTTAGATCGCACTTGAGAAATTCCTTAGCTGCTAAACGAATGCCTGTGAAATTGAGTTTACCTAGACTAGGTTCGTCTTGTTTAGAAGGATCCAATTGGCCTCTTTGGAAATTGAGAGTACGAATGATGCTAAACCAGTTGGAATTGCAATTAGATTGGCTTTACAATTCATTCTGTACTGACAGGAATGAGCCTTGTTTCTGTGATATGGTTGAAAGAAGTTGGATTGTAGGTGTTAATGTGTTATGAACTTCATAGCATCTCAATTTCAGATTGAGCATTAGGAATTTAGGATGTGACACATTTTCATGTGGTTGTAATCTGATCTGAAAAATCTGTGCTGATTTTGTTATGATCTATTTGACTAATTATTGCCTAGATTTATACCCAGTCTCTGGCTCCTATAGAGGAGGCGAAGTCTTAGTGCCTCAAGCTTTTAATGGTTTTTTGCTACATCTAAATGTGATACTATTGCGCAATAGTTAGTAAGGGATGCCTTTCCAATTAAAAATTTTGGGGTTAAACTTTTAGCTAGAAATGCTATGGGTTCTCTTAATAGTTGTCACTCACCAGTGTTAGGATTCTCTCAAAGGATACTTCAGCTTAAGTAACATTTAATTTGAGAAAAAACCATATAATGTCCGTCATGTTTCAACTATTTATAAGTTTGAATCTTGTCTAGATAGAACTAACTGAACTACTGCAAAATTGAAAGAAAGGGTGGTCGGAATTAGTATTGCATCTTGTGATGCTCAAAAAAGAAACATTACTTTCATGCTGTTTAACTGTACTGGCAACTATATTCAGCACCATAGAGGTTGTTGTTAGTACTGAGTTATGTCCGTGATTGTAGGCTTGGTCCAGCTGAACTGACAATGGCTGAATAAATTCTTGACATTGTTGATATGGAACAATTAAGGAATAAATACATCGAGGCAGGTTGTAAGTTGTAAATACCACCTGAACATTTCAGTATAAACATTAAGATAATTTCTTAAATTGAGGGAAATCAGAATGTATAGAGCTAATGAATGATCAAAGTCATAGTGACTCCACAATTTGACATTGTTAAATCTGTTTTTGATTGAGGGGGTTGATAAATCAGCCAATTGTGAGGGTTCTGTGGCTTTTTAGTAGTTCACGTTGGTTAGTTGATATCATTCTGATTAATGCACAAACAATGTCCAATGACAGCTTGCCAAGTCATCAGCTTTTATCAGAAATACAGCTCAGCTAGTCTGACTTTCTGCCGTTATAGAATAATATTAGAGGCTTTTTGTTTCAGTATTCTTATTTCATTGGAAAACATGGCTGCTCTCTCTTTGTGGATTTCATCTGACGCAGAATATTATTTGCAGGTTTAGAGGTTTCTTTTGGAAGGCAGCTAGAATTGGTATGTTCTTTAGCTTAAGTTACTGATTTTAGTGGTAGTCTAAAATGCATGTTCACTTGCCTCTTCATTGAATAATAGTGATTTTTCTATACATACTATGACTAATAAATGGATGATTTGGCAATTAGAAATCTGCTGATCTAAATGAAAAAAAGCAGACAATAAATAATGATGCACTTGTGGTTACATCTGCACTATAGCCAATTTATTCAACATGGCCATTTCACCATGCTCATAGATGCAATGTGCAACCCTTTTCTGATTGTGCAATGTGCAACATGATTCCTGTATAATGTGCTACCCTTTTCTAAATGTGGAATGGAACACGATTCCTGTATAGTATAATGTAATGTCATTCCTTGTTGCCGGGTTGTGACACAGGTGAGCGCTTGAGCCCATGGGTGGCTGCAGGATGCTTCATGATGGGTGTGTCCATAATCTTCTTCTGATTCTAAGTCGACCAACATTCTTAACATCTTTGTTGTCAAAGGAATCCTTTTCGCAACTCTTGGCCAAATGATGATGGTTTTGTGATGCAAGCCTTTGTTCTAATAGTGAAGGACCATACTTCACTTTGTTTTCTTAAATGCGGTTGTAACTATCCCACAACTGTGCTTGCATTGTGAGACACTATTGCATTGTTTATAGACTAGATAGCTGCTATGCTTTGTGGGAAAATATGCACATTTTTTTGTAAGACACTAACTCAAGGGTGATACTGATTAGTGGTTACTGATTACTGACTGCTAGACTACAAACATCATGAACTTGGTTTTCTTATTCTAGTTGCTAGGATTTTTTTAGGCTGTTTGTAAGTTTATCATAAGATTTCAAGCTTATTTGATTTCGGAAATTGTAGTATACTAGTATGATAAGTGAAACAGTCAATTTCCCAAGCCCTCCCATTTGCCAAACACCTTCTTTAAGATTGTACACTCCACTCAAAGACGTCATTCCATCATCCATCCTCCATAGCGAAACAATAGCATTGCAATCTAATCCACAAACCCCCAATGAACATACGCCATCAATAACCACCAACCGATTCGTACTCCGTTGTTCGATTCGGCTGCAAAGTGTAGTCGAAAATGGCAAGCTCGGATCTTTTCTGATTGAAGGATTCCATAGAATAGCAAAACTCTGTTTGATGATCTAGATAACTCCGTTCATTGAGCTGGTGACGATCTGTTAAGGAAATAATATCGTGTAAATCTTATGATATCATTTGTAACCATATAGGAAGATATTCCAGGTATCTTGGACTCCAAGGAGTCCATAAACCCTTGTATAAATACATGATTAATGAAAGCAGCAAGGGTCAAGGAAAAAACCCTTTTCTACGCACAATCACAAGTGTGAGCTAGTGTTGACCCAATTGAGCTCCGGGGTTTGTGGGCTTCTAATGTAACGACTTTCTGTACATTCTGCGGACTAGGCATAATAACAGGGTAGTACGTTGCAAATTTCTCAATAAAAGAACAAAAAACATTGTATCTTGAATCTTGAGCAAAATACTCAAGAGGAAATGGAAACTACCGCCTCAGAAAAGTCTGCGATCGCGTCCTCATCGGCGACGGCGATCGGCGCTCTCAATGCCTCCCCTCTCATCCCTCTTGCAGGTTTCTTCTTCTTTGTTAGTGCTCTTTTGTCCTCTTCTAAATTGATCTGTCTAGTGTAGTAGTGTGTACCCTTTTCGCTTTAATTAGTTGAATGCACTTAAAGTTTGTTTCTTTTGTCAATTAGTTGAATGCTCATGAACTCTGTCTCTTTTGCTAATTCACTGCCCTTTTATATGCTATTCAAATCGATATTGAAACTCCCACTTGCTCTTGCTAGCTATTGATCTGTCTAGGGTTTCTGCTTGTTTAGAAGTTTTCATAAAGTTTGTTTCTTTTTTTAATGCCTCTTTCAAAGTTTGTTTCTTTTGTGAATTTGTGGCCTTTTCAAAATGAAGAGATCTTTCTATTGTTATTGTCCATAATTTCATTCCTCATTCTTCTCATTGATCATTGACAATTGTTGTACTTAAATATTTGTTGGTGTAGTTGGTCCATGTACTAAACATTCAAATGAAAGTGGCTGGACCTCCCTTCCAGATGACATTGTGGCTGACATACTACTCAGACTACCCATCAAGCCTCTCTTCAAATTCAAGTGCATCTCCAAACACTACGAATCCATCATCTCCAACCGAACCTTCGCGGAAAGGTACCATCAACGAGTCCGGTTTTCCTGGGACGCGCCTTCTTCATCAGGCCTCAAGACAGTATTGTTGTATCCATTCTCAAAGCAGGATCCACACGGCTTCTCCAAGAACGCCAGGTACTTGCCCGACAGTCTCGGTCAAGCCAACAACGACGACAATGATGAACCGATCTCTATATGCTACTTCAACCCCATACCACGCAAAGAACCCGAGATCCTAGCTTCCAGCAATGGGCTGCTTCTCTGTCGCCTGACTCGCCTTGAGTCAACGTCTCATTACAACCAACTGACTAGGTTCACACTACGCGTCTCGAATCCGCTCACCAAGCAATGGGTCCGGGTCCCTGACCCGAGGAGGCTAACCGATGCAAAGGAGCTGGTATTCGGCTTTGCTGCAAGATCCTCTGGGTACAAAATCGTGCTTTTTCGATGCGTGTGCGCGAAACTCCTTCGCGCAAACGAACACATTAAGGTTAGAGTTGAGACATTCTGCTCGCTCTCCGGGTTATGGGAGAGGCGGAACGTGAGCCGTTGCCCGGTAGAGCTGATCACCAAGAAAGGCGTAGTGCAACTGCAAACCATGTTGTCTCACAAGGGCGTCCTCTTTTGGTTAAGCGAGAGTGAGATAATAACTTACGATCCCTTTACCCTCCCTTACCGATTCGGTAGCATCCCCTTGTTCGAACGCAAGTACAAGCATTCGTCTCGTGGGAATCTTGTCTACTCGGGTGACGAAGATATGCTGAGAGGGTGTGAGCTCGTGGAGGGGGAGCGTGGTGTCGGGAGGGTGGTGGTGTGGGGATTGGTTGATGACAAGTCCGAGTGGTGTGTCCTAGGTGAGTATTGTTACCCGCCTCGCACTTATCTTCATTGTATCCCACTCATGGTGGCTCTGAATCCTCGTGATCCTGATGTTGTGTGTGATCCGTGTGTCAACGGTTGTAAGGTCATGGTGTTTGATCTCCGGACCGGGGCGGGGAAGCCGGTGGAGGTGTTGGATCCGAGGAACGAACCGGAGAGGTATAGATGGCATAGTTCTTATTCCAAGCCGCCATTTATTCGTGTAGAGCTGTGTCCGTGGTCTTCACCGTCTTATCATAAGCACGTTCCTAAAAACCTTAGGCGGCTTCTTCCAGGATGTAGTACTGGCTAGATCACCTAGGCGGACACCTAGGCGGATTAAAAGGCTAGACGGACGAAGACCGCCTAGCGTCTAGACAGACCCTAAAAGAGATTTTTAGTTCATGACGAACGCCTAAGGAGCTTAACTCTTTATTTTGGTTCATGTACGGCTTTTGAGTGAAGACAATGTGTGTTCAGGCCCAATTCATTGAGACAAGAAAGTTTGAATTTCAGCAATTTTGAAGTAAGTTTTTTAGCTGTTTGATGGGGAAACTAAGGGTAAGTGGGTAACTCTTAACAAAATTGCTAAAACTAAAAACTTTGCCTAGAGGAGCACAATTATTATAACCACTTCGGTTGTGGCCTCCTCTCCAACTCAAGAAAGGTTGATTCTGTATTTTTTACAATTTGACATCGTTCGAAATTGTAACTCCATAATAAGTTGCACAACAATGACCGACCCAACCATCAATCAACTCCAAAGTTGATTATGATATATTGCTAGATTTTGATCAAATGCGGATTTGGGTCGAATGTGGGTCGGTATTGATGGGAGCGGGTCAGTGTTAGACCCGTTTTTCAAGGCCTAAATATTATGTCCATATCGGTTCTTAAGGTCGTGTCAGTCCGCCATAAGACTCTTCGTTTTTCTTTTTCCGAAATTACAAAAAAAAATTGATACGTGACCCTAACACCACATAAAAAATCATACAAAGCATGGTCGATACAATGGCTTCAACCTAGTTATCAACATCAAATGTGCAAAAGTGCTAAAAGTTCTTACATCTTCAACAAAATACAAGTAATTTACGCATAAACCGATACTAATGAGTCGCAAGGTACCCATGCCTGAACTTTTCAGTTGAACCGATCCAACCCGTAATACTAAATATATCATTCAAATGCGTCCATTTTTTCAAAGAGACTGATGAGCCGACCCTGTCTATATCAATTTCCGAACCACACACACGCTTCCAATTTCCGAACTTCTTAGCCAAAACGAATCGCTTCACTCTAATTAGAAAAGAAACGCCGTCGTTTCGGGAAAATTCTTATCCAATGAACAAAGAAGCTACTCATTACAACGGTCTCTCTTATCTTCTTGAAGCAAATTCCACTCGCCTTAGCTTTCTCCTATGGCGTCCCTAATCCTAGGAACAGCTTCAATGGCGGCCCAATCACTCTCTCTTCCTTCCACGCTTTCTTCTTCCAAGTGCATCTCTGGCTTCTCTCTCTCCATTTCTCCCCAGAATTTGGCGATTTCAAGCTCCTCGCCATCCCCGTCGCTTCCACCGAGTAAAATTCTCCAAACCCTAACTATGCAATTGATTCAAGTTTCTGTTCGTAGTTGAAATGCTAATCCAATTCTGAATTCAATTTTCCTTGGCTTGCGCTTTCCATGGCAGTTTATTGTGGAAGAGGTGACAGGAAGACCGCCAAGGGCAAACGTTTCGCCCATTCCTTCGGAAATGTGAGTTCCTTTCAATCTTCATTTACTGGCTCAGATGTAATTCCGCACCTATCAGAGTCCGGAAATTAGTTTGCTCATGTGTAATTCTGTACTGTTGTATTTGTGAAATTAGTGCTCATGGTGCCATACTGTATTGTTGTGTTTATGGCTTGTACTAAATTTCAGAATTCTCCATGGCTTTTCTTTAAGTTTTCAACTTTTAGCTGTCCAATTAAGCTCCTTTAAGTTAGTGGTATAAGAACTCTCTCATTGTACCTTGGATGGTCATTGTAATTAAACTTTCCAATGTTATGGAATGTGCAAATAAGTTGAAAGTTATTCATCAATCTCAATTAAGAGACTTACTCTCATGAACTTTGGGTTGGGCTGAGTTGAGTAAGGTTAGATTCTAGACTTTTGGTTTATTCAAGTCAAAATGATTGCAGGCCTTTTGGTTTATTCAAGCTGCAAGCTAAAAGAATTCCATCATGGAATCTGGTATCGTCATGTCGAGCTAGGTTGGGTTTCAGGCGAGTGGTGTTTTAGATTGACAGTATTCCGATTCATTGGTTTTTTAAGTGTGGATGTTGTTGAAAAACAAGGCTTTAGCTAACCTCGTGTGCTCATTTGAGTCTCATCTGAGCATTTTATCTGGCATAGTTTCAATTCATTGGTCTCTTGATCCTATGTATTGTTGAAAAACAAGGTTTTATGTAATCTTGTGTTTGCGTTTGAGAATTTCATCTGGTTTTCCCAACCTACAGGCAAGGCCACGGAACAAGAGCAAGGGCCGAGGCTTTCCTAAACCTCCAGTCCCTCCACCAGAGCCCAAAAAGGACGCCTTCGAGAACACTGAGAAAGTTAATGTCGAGCTTAAGGATGAATAGCTTATGACTTTGCCGTGGAAGGAAAAGGCTATGGTTGGGTCCTGCAATTTCATCTTAGATCTGTAATCCTTGTTATATAGCTGCTGCATTTAGCTGGAAATTGTCGAATCTGATACAATCTTTGAATCTGGTAACACTTTGATATTGTTTCACTGGCTTGTAATGAGTTTGCCTTCGACTGTGTTGTGCTGAAGTTGCCATTTATGGGGCTCGTTTTTGTTCATTCATGCATTATGAGTTTGATCATTTTTTGGGTTGGGTATAGTTACACTTGTTCTTTGCAATCTCAAACTCATTCAGGTGGCAACAATCTTGAAGGTCTCTTCTATTGAGTTCTGAACTCAATTGCTGTGTAAAAATCAATGTGCTGAAGTCAATGTATTGTGTTTTCACTTTGTTGTGTTAAAATCAATGTGCTGAACACTGTTAAATACCAAATTTTAAAATGAACAGAGACATAAATCAATGTGCTGATTTAGCACACGGAATGTCAGAAGAACCATGTCATGCAATTGAATGCTGTATTTTCATGCTGTAAGAACTCTAGTTTTCTACATTTCACCTGAAATACATATGAGAAATCTTCTAGAAAAAATCGGAAATTCAGCATTTTTTAAACATTTTCAGCTTTAAATTATGGTGTAAAATCACACACTTTATTTTCTACAATTATTGCTTAATAATCTATCTATAATACTATGGCGGTTTTTCTATTGTGTGCCCTAAGGGCACATGATAAGCATACCAAAAACAGAAACTAAAACCCTAAAATGGAAATAGTGAACCCGTCATAAAAAAACTTAAAAAACCAAAAATTTAAGATTTACAAAATCTTTCCATTATAAGCCCCTTATAGTGTGCCCTTAGGGCACATTGTAGAAAAATCCATACTATAAAGAAGAGTTACTTGCCGCAATAAATGCCCTGTATTTTATATATATATATATAACAATGTTTTCATGCACCTATTTAGGGTTCTAAATACATGGTCTGGGTCAATGACGAAATTAAGGACTGCTTAAATGTGCTGGTAATTACACTGTAACAGCGAAATTATGGGCTGCTTAAATTTGCCCCGTTACAGTAATTCAGAAATTTGCCCCTGCACCTTACCTGCACGTTACAAGTGGTAACAATTGGTGTGTTAGGCTTTGAATTGAGATTAAAGAATTGAAAGCAAAGACTGAAAGACCATTCAGACAAAAACGCACGATCACATTCAATTAGAAAACATTAAAGTCGTTGACCATTCCGAATCATCATTGTGAATAGCAATTCATTCTACAATGTATAAGAAGGTTATTATAACATTATTTTTGGGGCCTGTTCGGTCCCACCAGACATGGTTTAGATGAAGAAATTGCATCAACTGTTATGTGCAAGGCTAATTAAAGCATTTTAATTGTCCAATTCAACTAATCCCTATAATTCAGCCCTTAAATCCCTTTATCTTCGTCTTTTTTTTTTTTTTTGATGAATTTATCTTCGTCTTTTACTCCTTTTTAATGTAGGGTTTTTAGGACAATTGGATAACGCCTTTCCGTAAATTGACGAAGCCATCGATGCCATGTTCTTCTTCGTCTCCACAAACCCTCGCCTCAACGCTGGCCTCGCCGGTGACTGCGAAGAAACGAAATCCGAAGCCTCTGCCACCGGCTTGGACACCTTCTCTAACGACGAATTCTCGAAGAGGATTAAGTAATTGGCCAGGAAATTGCAGATCTCCGACGAATTGATGGAGGTTCCACAGGAGATCGAGGATGGCAACGAAATCCGAAGGTCGAATTCGAATATGTCCACAAACCCTAGATGGATGCTTTTGCAGGTTCGATTTCCTTCCCCCCTCTCTTTTCTCAGTTAAACGATCATCAAAATTACGTGATTCCTCATGGATAACCTCTTTTTAAGGTTTTCTTCCTGAAATCTCGATCATTCAAAGATGGATTCCGCAGGCTCCGAATACGAAGGGGAAGAACTGATTATCAAAAGTACGTGATTATCAAATTTACTTTGCTCAATTGAAATCTTAATTTTAGGTTTAATTCCTGAAATTTGTAAAGATGGACTCTGCAGGCTCCGAATACGAAGGGGAAGAATTGAGCCATGCCGATTATAGATATCTCGCTCATTCACCATATAGCGATTTTGCTGTTGCTCCTATGGGCGCTCAAATCCTTCGATTACGATCATCCGGTTTGTTACTTGCTCTGTTTGATTTATTTGTACCAGGTTCGAGCCTCCTCATCTTCTCCTCTTTGCGTTTATTTTCAGTTGTTTTTCAAATTTCTTCTCCTAATTTTTTTTATCCTAAAACTTATGTAGGTTCATCAACGGTATATGATGAGATTGACTAGAAAATTGCAATTTGAATAGAGACGAAGCTCTAATCAAATACGGGTTGGCATCCTTCATTCTTCTTGCTGTTGAGGAATTTTTGTTGGCTATTTGGTTTTGTGTCCTTAATTTGGCATTGTAATAGCAAATTTTGTTGTGAAATTTAGTTGTTTTGTTAACTATGGTACATTTCTTCAGGTACTGTCAGATTCTGAAACTGTTCGGTTGTTGAGTCACACTATGGAAGATTTTCCTCCATCATATACCCTGGTTTTTGGACGAGTACAAGCCTTGGACTGTGGTATGTATGATTCAATCTTTAGAACTGTGTTTTAGAATCGGTTTGTGATTTTCCATCTATCTGTTGGATTGCTTAGGAAGAAATTGATTGTGATGACTCAGGTTTGCTACTGATGCTAAATTCTATGGGAACAATGAATGTTTATGAGATTTTGAAGGCCAGGGGAGCCTCTGTGGAAGGTGCTTTGATTGTGATGACTCAGGTTTGTGATTTTCCATCTACCTACGCATACTCCACCACTATCACATTTAGATTTTTAAGGTGCTTTGATTTCTGTTGTTATTTACACTCATTACTGTAAAATTTGGTTTATCAAAAAAAAATACTGTAAAATTTTGGTTTTTCTGCTCTTGATTCTTTTCACCTGCAACGCTGACTACCATATGCAGGGTGTAAGATCAGTTGGAAACTATGCAGACATTGTCGTGGGAGCCTGCCCCGTAACTCTGTGTATAAAGTTTTGGTGAAGTACACTAGACAATGCAGAAACCCAAAAGACTCGAAACGGGAGCGGGGGTAAAAGAAGGTGGCAGTGGAGGAACGGGAGATTTGAATCCAAAGAAAAGGAAGCAAAAAGAGATTGCCACTTACGGAAATTATAGACACTATTATGGTTATGGGGTAACCCTTTCTCTCTATTTCTGTCACACGTACATATGCATCATTCTTCAAAATTCTTTGCAAAGTATTTTTTGGTGATTTGGTTAAAATTAACATTCATGTCCTTGCATGTGAGTCTGATTTGGTATGGGGATAAGTCAGTTGTAATTTTGCTAATTAAATATAATCTATGCTAAATTTGACTGTTAACAGCGGTGCCGATTTTTAAAATCTAAATGTGATAGTAGTGGAGTATGCATAGGTAAATGCAATTTGTGATGAAACAGCTGATGGATTGATTTTTAAGCATGAGGTGTTTTAGGTTTTATTATGGGAACAAAGGTTGTCGGTACCCTTGCTTGCTATTGAAGAATTGAACTTGCTCCTTATCTGTACATTGAATATGTTGCATATTACAATTGACAAGGTATAAGATGAAACAGATGATAGGATGATTTGAGTCATGAGCTAGGTGTTTTCGGTTTTGATAAGAGAGCAAGGTCGTTTAGCTCCTTACTTCCTATTGAAGTACTGAACTTCATCATCTTATACACGTTTGTCAAGACTGGAGGGATTTTACTGATGCTCATTTTCTTTTCCTGCAACAGTAGACCATGCTACGAGGGTTATGCGTGCGATTACCTGGCATCGGCCACACGATGTTGTCAACAACAATGCTGATTTTTATTCCATAGAGAAAGAACCTCTGGCAGTTGTTTTGGATAAGTTGCTGGCATGGGAGAAAAAGCTTTTTGATGAAGTGAAAGTGGGGTTCATCATCTTCTCAGACGTCTTCATTCCCGTGCTTATGTTTTGGATTGTCTATTGCTTTTTTAGCTTACGTGGAAACAATTGCTAGATTGTCATGCTTTTATCATTTGTTTTCTCCGAAATGGATTTCGGAAATTATAAAGCACGGGATCATATTTTACAGTATTTTAATTTATCTAGCTCTTACAGGCGATAACCCTACCGATGCCCTGTATTGTTTTACAGTATTATAATGCCCTGTATTTGATCAGAATACTGTAAAATAGAAATTGTTTTACAGTATTATAATGCCCTGTAATCGATCAAATAGTTTGGCCTCTCTACAATCGACAATCTAGGATCTCATGCTGGCATGGGAGAAAGAGCGAGAAATTGTGTCCACGTTACCTAGGTTCGATCTCACGCGGCTGCATAACCTAGGTTTGTGGATGATCTGGCCTCTATTGTTGATTTCAGTCACCGGAATACAGTCCCTTCCCTCCTGTGCGCATTTGGTTTACGGCATTTATTAATTTATCGCGCATTTATTTATGGAGGTTAGATCTACTATAATATCATAAGATGATGAAACTCTTTGGCCTAACTTCTACTACGCATATATCATGGTTATTAAATCATGATCATATTTTTATGGGCTCAAATCATACATAGCCCCCCGTACTTTCACAAAATTGCCACTTAGACACCCGACCTTTAAATTGGCCCTATTGAACACTCGAACTTATGATTTTGTACCCATTGAACACCTCGCAAGCCAGCTCATAATACACATCATTATATATATTTTTTACTTAATCCACGTAATCACTCTTGATTTAGCCTATTATGCCACATAAGCAAATTAAAAAAAGAAATTAAACACCAATTTCTCAAAATCCCGTTCGTTCGTATGTTTGCCCTCTCCATCTCTGCACAGTAGCCAGCTTCCCTCGACACATCTCTGCACAATAGCGCTTTCAAGCACTTCTCCGGCGGCTTCGACGAAGAAGAACGACGCTAGGATCCTCGACGAAGAAGAAGAAGACACCTTCAAAGTTAGGGGTTGAAGGAGGACGAATTTTCCGACATGAAATTGGAGTCGCCGAAGTCCGTAACAAGGGGCTTTTCCCCCAATTCGGCTTCCTCAGGCTGTAGCTGTTGAATATCGGCTGCAGAGCTCGCAGATCTCCGATTTCCAACAGCACCTCGTTCGCGTCGCCTAGATCTGTGGTCGCAATCGCCGTCATTTTCGGATGAGGAGGTCGAAGACGATCGGTGTTGATTTCCGTGGATTTGTTGTTCAAGATACTACTCTGACTGTGGATTTTTGAAATTTGAGGAGGAGTTGTACAGAGCAGATGCCATGGAAGAGGATAATTGAGCTGGGTGGTGAGTTGAAGTTAGGGGCTTGCAAAACATCACTGTGAATTGAAGAGGATAATTGAGTTTGGTGGTGAATTGAGATGGGTGGTGATTAGAAACTGATTTGGACGCTTCCTCCATTTTTTAAAGTTGCTTACGTGGTAATAGACATGCTTATGTGGCTAAATTTAGAGTGCCTATGCGGATTAACTAAAAAAATGTGTGATGATGTGTATTACGAGCTGGCTTATGAGGTGTTCGATAGGTACAAAATCATAAGTTCAAGTGTTTAATAGGGTCAACTCAAAGATGAGGTGTCTAAGTGACAATTTTGTGAAAGTACAGGGGACTATATATGATTTGAGCCTATTTTTATGATATACACAACCAATATATTTGATTTCTTTCTAAAGCAACAATCATTCTGTCATCAACAAAGCCCGTGCGATGCACGGGCACCGACTCTAGTAATAAAATATGACTGGCGACATAGCACAATAATAACTACTACTGTACACATTATGGAGTAATACTCTAAGACGTGTATTTCATTATTCCTAAAACAATAAAATATAATACTCCCTCCGTTTCACAATAAGTGTCGTTTTAGCTCTTAACACAGGTTTAAGAAAAACAATCATTTACTTTAAAACTTACAACTTTTTCTTAATCTTACCACTTATTACATTTTTTTGGCCAATGAATGAACAACTTTAGTCAACAAATACACATTCCAATAAAAATTATCATTATTCACCCCTAATAAATCACTTTGAAAACCTAAAACGACACATATTATGAAACAAATTTTAAATGCTAAAACAACACTTATTGTAAAACGGAGGGAGTACTGTACACATTATTTTTCTTTTTCATTAATTCTACAATAATGAAGGAACAAAGTGCTACGCCAATCCTGAATTCCTTACCCTCGTTCCCACTACTCCTTCAGGGCGAGTCTTCTGAACCAAACATGGCCGGTCAACTCTGACTTACAGACAGATCGATTGAAGAAGGGGGAACTGCTCTCGGTTTTCGGTTGGTCAATTTTCTCCAACAAATTTCTCAGATTTCCATGTGAAAACACCTTGGCTTCTAAATAGTCGATCGAACGGGGCGAGCGATTGAGAAACCTGATCCGATTCAATTCGATACTAAGATTGGACGGCGAGCAATTGGAAAACCGAATTTGTGAACAAATCGGAAGGAGGAGGAGGAGGAGGAGATGATGAACGAAGCGAGCAGTAGCGGGAGCGGTCGGAATGAGAGTGTTGTCGTCGACGCCGGAAGACGTCGGAGCTCCTGCGGATACTGTAAATCCGGCAGCCGTTCAAGCGTCTCCCACGGTCTTTCTCTTTCCCTTTCTCTCTAATTCATTATCTTATCTAGGACGTGTGTATGGTAATTTGATGAATGAATGTCCTTTGGTTGGGAATTTGTGGAGACTGGATCAGAAATCAGATTTTTGAGGTGGATGATTATTTCAATGGATTGGAGCTTGATTTTTGAGCCGGTTTGATTAGATTGATAGGTGCAAAATTCAAGATTGAATGAACGTGACCAGTCTTGAGATTGCTAAATCTTTGGTTCAGTGAATCATGTTTAGAATGAATAACCTAGCTTCCTTTCGACGTCGATAATCCATGTACTCTAGCAATTAAGTGCTTTTCCTTATGTGTGCAGACCTTTTGGTTAAGGCCAGTTAGGTCTCACATTAAGATGCTCTACTACTAAGTTGAGTGGTAAACCAAATTTCTGGGGGTGTGTTGTCATTGGTAATGAATTTGTCAAAAAGTGTCAGGGGCTTGGCTTTAACTACCTGTTCGGTACAAGGAACAATAGTTACATGCCCCTTATGTGTCAATGCTCACAACTAAAACGCCGTTTCTCATCTTATTGTCATTAGTTTGATCAATACTTCTACGGTTCTAACTGTATTAACATGAGAACAGAGGGTGTCAAACTCGGGGTGATAGGAGTAGAACAAACCAGAAAATTCCATAACAGGATTAGTTATGCAAAAACTGAATTTGGTCATTGGCAACCTTGATTTATTGTTGTTAGTGATTTGATCGTTTCGTAACTCATGCATGTTTTAGCCATATTCTTGTCTATGAATTCGGGAAACTTCTCGCTAGTGTATGCATTCTTCCCTCCAATCGCAGTGTATGCTTTAGCTATACATGAATAATTTGATCTTGCATCTCATTTCTTATTGTTGCTGCTATAGAATACATATTTTAATTCTGCAAAATATTTTTCCTTATTTAATCTTTCTTTCTGGTCTACTTTTTCCAGGCTTGTGGGCACATAATCTCACTGTTCAAGACTATCAAGGTTAGATTTTATTGCTCTCACTTTGTATGTTGCCTGTTTGTTCTCTTTTAAAGATGTACTCCTTTATAAATGTCTATAATAGGTTTTTGTATGATACTGCACTATACAGACATTATCCTTAGCCTGAAATTTGCCCATAAACCTTTGTTCAGATTATGTTAGCATTTTATGCTGCATAGAATATAGTGTTTCTTTGTAAAGTATTACCATTGTATGATATCTCTAACCACTGATCAGTCCAAAATCAAGAAAAGAAATTACTGTGCACTTTTTTGCTAACCTTTCTGGAGATTTTTCCGACTGATCCTTAACTATTAATTTCCATTATAAATTCATTCTTCTGTAACAGATCTACTTGATCAAGGTTGGAGGAGGTCTGGCTGTTTCCTTTACAAACCTGAGATGGAAACCACCTGCTGCCCTTCTTATACCATTCGTCTTAGGGCTGATAGTTTTCTTCCTTCTAAAGAGCAACTGCGAGTCCGTAGACGGCTGGACAGGTATATTTATGCAGATTTTGGGATAAAATGATTTCAGATTAGAGATAACATGCATGTCAGCCCAAAATAGCAATTACCTGCAATTTCTTATAACGATGACAAATCAATAATCAATAATATGCTTTCCACAAATTGTAAAAAGAAATTTGGGGGAAATGACATGCTGTAAAACTCACTTGGAGTGATGCCATGTTGTGTGCAACCCATTCTAGAATATTGGCCTTGTGAGTTGTGACAACAACACTGGCATTTGCACAGTCTCTTTCATTAGGATTTTATCATATGTTTCGCTCTATCGATTTTCTTCGATGTTTCGGTCCATAACTCGTTTTTGTGAATAAATCTGCTATGGGTATATCATCTTCTGGTTTATTCTGAAATGAACACTCACTTCTGTTTAGACATGAGGTAATCATAAGATTAGTTTATGATCCTGGTTTTGGATGAAACCTGATTTACCTAATGGTAGTTAATATTATCTACTGGCGGTGTCATTAACAGCATCTTATTATCTGAATGTTTCCTGGTAGTAAATTTATAGGTATCTGAATGGAACATCAGATGTGAAGCAACAGAACAAACTTGCTCAGGTGTACAATAATGTTGGAGTGCGCAACAGTGGAGGATCTCCAAGTTGTTCTAAAGCAATGTCTTCAGCAGAACAGAATGAAGAGAAGAGCCAGGAAGAACAAGTAATGATTTACTTGTCCGGAAAAATTGATAAGGCTGTTCAATCATGCGTGGCATCTGGAGACTTGCCTGTGAACATTCAATTTCCTAAGGGATTGGTCAAAAAGGTCTTGGAAACCAAAAAGAAGCGGTTAGTGGATAATTCTGAAGATCTATTGTATACTAGTAACATATCCTTTCCGATATTGGCTGCTTTAAGGAAGGCGACACCTTCTCAAATTGATCCCGAGGAGCCCAGATTATCAAAATACTCACACCTTATTGCAGAAAAGATTTCTAGTGTTTTACAGAATCTTGTTGAAATGCAAGATTTGACAATAAGGGCTTGCAATGGACACATCAACTTCTATTCTGCAGTGAAACAAGAAGCCTGCGAGAAACAAAATGTTTCTGCTGTCCCAAGTAGCAAGTCTGGTAATCCATGCAAGGGTAAAGAGCAAAAGAAGGGAGTTGAAGAATCCCTTACTAAGAAGCGCAAGTTTGAGATGCATTTGAACAGGTCAACTTTTGATCCCGTGGAATTTGCATTGTACAAAAAGTATCAGATACTTGTGCATAATGATAGTCCAAGTAAGGTGACAGAAAGCTCATACAAGAGGTTCCTGGTTGATTCACCCTTGATTTATGTACCTCCAACTGCCGATCATACTGTTCCTCCATGTGGTTTTGGCTCCTTTCATCAGCAATATTGGATTGATGGCAAGCTTATTGCTGTAGGAGTGGTGGACATTCTTCCTAAATGTTTATCAAGCAAATATCTCTTTTGGGATCCAGACTATGCCTTTCTTTCTCTTGGGAAATTCTCGGCTCTGAAAGAAATAGATTGGGTAAGAGAGAACAGCCGTCATTGTCCAAGTTTACAATACTACTACCTTGGCTATTATATTCACTCTTGCAGCAAGATGAGATATAAAGCAGCTTATCGTCCTTCAGAGCTGCTTTGCCCTCTTCGTTACCAGTAAGTTTCATGTATCTTGATTTTTTTTTTTCTCAAGTTCTCACTATTGAGATTAAATGGGGGACGCTTACACAAATTCTACAGTACTGCATCTACTTTATACATCTGCAGGAGGTTGCTAAAAATTTCTTTTGTATTTTTAATGGAATTGTGACTAGTTTTTCAAGCACGCCACTCATATTCAGGACTTAAATGTGTCTTACTAGCAAACAGAGCTATTTAGGTTAGGTGGACTAAAATGATGGCTTAGCTTGCAAATGTTTAAGCTTTTTATAAAAGGACCCTTGTTTTTGTTGCTTATTTATAACTGAACTGTAACATGGAGGGACTTAATTGTTGTGACTGAATGCACAGACAACTCCAAATCCTTAAACATATTTTTTCGGTTTTTCTTTCCCTGACAAGGTTCTTTGTGCTTCATTAGGTGGGTTCCATATAGCATTGCCAAACCTTTGCTTGACAAAAGAAAATATTCCGTGCTGTCAGATCCTAGTAGTTCACAAAATCAGGATTCGTCACTACCACCAGCACCTGAAACTGTCACTGAAGGAGAGGAAGACGACGACAATGAAATCCATCTAGGAGATAATGACATGAATGATTCGGATTCAGAATCCGATGATGATGACTACCTTCCTGAAACAGATTCATCTTTGACTGAAGCAGATGGCGACCTTGGTAATGTATTCATTAAATTGAATGGATATCGTCTCAAATACAAGGTATGTAGAACTTTTGCAGAGTAATGTAAGTTTTGAATTTGGCATCCTCCTTACTCCCTTGTAATGGAAAATGCTGTATGTTCTGGTCCTACTCTTATTTATTTATTTCTAGTTTCATTTGTGTTTATTCACTAGTGACACATTTTTTTTCCCTTTTAAGGAACTTCAAAGAGTTCTTGACCCTGCTCACCGTGGTCAGTTGGAAACCCAGCTGCGCAGATACAAGAAGGTCGTCCGTCCACAGCTTAGCGAGCGAATGTTGTATTCCCTAAGTTAACACCTCAGGCTTCCAACGATGATCATCATTCAACCGAGAGTTGATCCATTTCCATTGATTCAGAACAGCTGAAAGTGTGTCACCTTTAATTTAAACCTCCCAACACAATCCTCAAATTTGTGGTTTGGCCATTGAAACTGTGTCCATGCTTTGCATATTTCAATGCATTGTCTATGAAGTTGTTCTTGTGAATTTCGGTCTGTCTTTGTAAAAGAACATTGTCTTTGCTCATGTTGGTTTTGTATCATTATGAGGAACTTTACAAGATTTTCTTTACCTACTTTTACTTGTTTGTGTTACATGTTTTAAAATAATAATTAAAAAACGTGAACTAATTAGTCCAATTCATATCTTCAATGAGGCATCTCAATTGGCACATGGAAGTGGACCTTATAGTCATAGGGAAACATCAAAACTGCCCCTCATCAATTTTAGTTGGTAAAATCATTTCTATATGATCATTATCATATAAATCATTCTAGCCTACACAAAATTGATTGCTCATTTTAACAAGGATGAAGGAATGTCATATCAATTAGGAGCTAGCACATGCTCCGCATCATTTGGTGTGAAGATCTCCTTTGTGTAGAAGATGTTGATTTGAGGGGCCATAAATTTTGCTCAAATCTTTGAGATTGTACCTTAGCTAGCAAGATGGTTCATGAAAAAAAAAATTAAACACATATGAGTGGGACTCATTGCACCATGTGTCTCCCTTTTGGAATCAGCACATCATCATGCCATATAGAAAATCTGTGATAAGTTTAATAATTCATGTCATACTAAAGGAACAATACTACACTTCAAACTTTCTAATAAACAATCTAGGAAATGGGCATACAAAAAATAATAATCCTTATTTTTTCCCCTTTCGGGGTGAGAGCTAATCCGATTAGAATAACTCAAGTTCGGCCTTCAGACATCTAGTTAAATGATTAACCTTTAAAGGATAATACTTAGAGATTATCGGTTCGATTCTCATAGACAGTGTCTTCAACCAAAAAAATAACACAAATTCGAATGACGGGTTTTGAATACTAAGTTATGCTGCGAATCTAACCTTAGCAAGGAAAAGCCGAAAACTAGAACGCCCAAATTCTAAAATTAGATTAAAATAAAAATAAATATAATGACTTAGCAATATATAATATAACAAAAAGCTAATATTTATAAATTAATCCTACTACCATTTACCATAATTGTCGAATTATGAATCCGACAAGTTCTATTCAAGCGTGATTGGTACTTTGATATAGAATGCTCTTTCCCTTTTTTCCACCTTCTTTGAAGCCTTCGTAATGAAGACAAATAGATAGGTACACTATTAATTATTGATGGTGTAGGTTAGAAAAACTACATATGTGATCTGTCATTTGCCCTAAATTTCTCGTTCTTTTGTTTTTAATTTTTTTTTTCAATTTCTGATGCACGTTACATTACAACGTAGAAGACATAAATATGGACCGGTGTAACTAATTTGATCATGAAATAACTACTCGTTTGGTTCAACTTGAGAAAATAAAAATTTTGATTTTTTTTTGGGAAATTTATAATTTATTTTAATTCAAATTTTTATATTTTGTAAACATAGAAAATGTAAATATCATATGAAAATTTTAAAAAAATTGATTTTTAAATTGTGATTTTTAAGATATAAAAGCTTCAGTTAAAATAAATGGATAGATGTTTAGTATATAAGTTGTGATTTTTAAGATATAAAGGCTTGAGTTTATGAAAATGTAAGTTATCAGAGATAATCTCACTCTTACTAATATTAGCCTATTACTCTATTAGGTGATCATGAAAATGATTGGCCCTATGAATTGTTAGTAGATTAGTTGAATAAGATGATAAAAGGCCAAAATTTAGGTAGTAGGAACGCACTCCTCGGTATTAAGAATAAAATTTACAATAACATGAATGATTGGCCCTATAAGTTGTTGCCTGTGTGAGTAGCCTTGCCTTCATATTCATATTAATAAAGGTTTGCTATAATTAAATGATGGACTTTTCGTGCCCTAACGACACATTATAAGAGCATCTCCAACAAATGCTCCATAAGTTTCTCCAAAATGGAGAACAAAATCTCATATTCTCCGTAAAAATTATACTCTCACTCCAACAAATTCCCCATTTAAATGAATTATGTTTGTATTATTATTATGTTTTTTATAAATAATATTATAAAATCTAACTTGACCAATAGGATGATGACATGTATAGCTAAACAATTAATGCATTCCCCAAAAAAATTTAGGGAATTCTCTAAATATAGAGAAATGACAAACACTTTTGGAGACTTTCTCCAAAATGGAGAATGCAATGGAGAAACTCTTGGAGCATAAAATGAGTCCAAAATCTCCAAATGCACATAATTCAAGAATTTGGAGCATCTCTTGGAGATGCCCTAAGATGTCAAATTTTAAAATCTGATAAATCTTAAAATTTGAGATTTTTAATCTTTTTTGTGACGAATTTACTATTTCTTCATTAAGGTTTAGTTTCCTTATTTAGTATGTTTATAATACACCCTTATGACACACAATAGAAAAACCGTTAAAAGATTTACCCTAAACACTTTTAACACCTTAAGTTATTGACACAAATGCAATTATTAAAAACCATTAGATGTCAAATGATTATGGTATATGATCCTTCAATAACAATTATTTTTTAAAAATGGCAAGATATCAAATACTAGCTAGGGATAATAGTACACACACGGTTATTTTCAAAAAATAACTCTCTTTCACTTATTTCGACTTATTTCAAATGTTAATGTTATGTCCATTTTTTATAAGGTAAAGTGTCCAATGTGCTCTAAAAATCTAATAGATGGAGAGACAAATAGTTAGACAAAGTTATAAATTAAAGGAGTACATACCCAAGAACATAAACTAATAACGAACAAGAGATACACAAGGGACGTTGCCCCATTTATTATGATTGGTGGAAATATAATTGAAAATCATCAAGTGATATTATTATTGTCTATTTAATAGACGAATAAAAAAGACCTAGCATTGTCGTAATAAATGGAATGACATTGAAATACTGAAAAGAGTAAATATTTGCATTATTTTTTGCTGCTAAAAATTCATATAATTCCATCAAAATAAATTCATATGAAAATACAAAATACAATAAAAATGAATTCCCTCTCACGGCCACGGAAAGCAAAATTGATAGAAGAATTATTAAAACTAGTTGAAGACCCGTACCATGTACGGATAATGGTCATTTTTTTCTTTAATTTGTGTATTTACTAATATATACTAATTCCTATATATAAATAGATTAAAATGGAAATTGAAAAGTTAAGTTATTTAATATGTATCTTTTATAGAAAGAAATTTAAAGATAGATATTATTGTTTCAAAGATAAATATTATATGAGTAAGAAAAAGGATAAAATTAAAGATTAGATAATTAAAGAAATTTTAAAGATAAATAATATGCCTTTAAAGATAGATATATGATGGGTAAGAAAAAAGATAAAGTTAAAAGATTAGATAATTAGGAAAAATAAAACATATAAAATTGTTAATAAAGTGGGGCCAGAATTAACGTGAAGGCTCGAAATTCTCCGGCTTTAATATACTCCCTCCGTTTTACAATAAGTGTCGTTTTAGCATTTAAAATTTGTTTCATAATATGTGTCGTTTTAGGTTTTCAAAGTGATTTATTAGAGGTGAATAATGATAATTTTTATTGGAATGTGTATTTGTTGACTAAAGTTGTTCATTCATTGGCCAAAAAAATGTAATGAGTGGTAAGATTAAGAAAAAGTTGTAAGTTTTAAAGTGAATGATTGCTTTTCTTAAAAACTGTGTTAAGAGCTAAAACGACACTTATTGTGAAACGGAGGGAGTATAGTATAGATTAAAACATATAGTACTGTATTAAAATTTTATAAACCCAAACCCACATATTTTTCAACCAAAAAGTCAACTTTTGGTTTCTAACCAAAAATTACTTTTATCTTTGGAAATCGTGAGTTTCTCTTTACTTTTTACGTTTTTCAATTAAAAAAAAACTTACTACCCAAAAACATTTTTTAACCCAAAAGTGAAACGACCCGTGAACCCGAAAGAAAAAGAAGAACATGTATGTCAATATGTCATAAGCAAAATCCGGTACAAATCAAGAATTCCACATTTTTTTGGAAAAGAGAATTCCACATTTCCACTAGCCAATAGACTCATTTTGCAAGTTAGAAAAAATCCAAATAATGACAATTGTTGAAACAAAAGCCGAGCAACCGCCATCCGATCAAACATGGAGACGAGCTGGCTTTGACCACTTTGTGTGGTCCCCGGCCACCGGACGAGCTGGTGGATTATGTATCCTTTGGAAAGAATACCAACTTATCAATGAAACAATTGAAGTAATGCTCCATGAAAGCAGAATTATAATCCTTAAATACACAAACCTAGCAACAAATTATACAATTGCAATCTGCCTGGTTTATGCACCTCCCCAAGAAAAAGATAAACAAGCATTTTGGGAGCACCTCACCGGAGTAGTTCATAACCTCCAAATGCCCATAATTGTAATGGGCGATTTAAACGAAATACAGGAGCCAAACGATAAAAAAGGTGGTGCTCACCCTAATAACGCTAGATTTGAAAGACTAAATAAGTTTAAAGAAACCTACGAACTCTTGGACGTTCCTACTGTCGGAAACAGATATACATGGAGGAAGAACAAAACTGAAATTGATAATACCTACGAGAAGCTTGACAGAACCCTTGTCTGTAACCAAGTTATCCAGTGGTTCCCAGATTTGTATACAAAGCATTACGCATTCTCATCGTCGGACCACTGTAAAATAGCAATCGAACTTGATAATGGACAAACTTTTAAAGCTCAACCCTTTAAATTTGAGAAAATGTGGATGCACAGAAAAGATTTTACTAACGTAGTCAAACAAGCATGGAGAGGAAATTTTGAAGGGTCAAACATGTACAAGCTAGTAAAGAAAACTCAGCTACTGAAAACTCAAGCAAAACAGTGGAATAAAAGAACCTTTGGTAACACCTTTGAACAATTGAAAAATATTGAAGACGAACTCCAAACTCTTCAAGAACAAATCCACCAATCCCCACAACCAAATATCATTCAAAAACAACTTCGGCTAATACAGAAAAAAGAATGTATATTAAATTTTCACAAAACTTATTGGAAGCAAAGAGCAAAAACTAAGCATGTAAAGTTAACAGACTCAAATTCAAGCTACTTTCACAAAATGGCTAATGGTCGTAGAAATAGGAAAATAATAAAAGAAATTCAAACTGACGAAGGGACCCAAATAGTAGGAGAAAGCAACATCAGAGATGAAATTAGAAGGGACTTTCGAAAACGGTATATGAAAGAACCCATCAATCTCGCACTCCTACAGGAGTCCCTCAACTTGATCACCAATGAAATAACAATTGATGATAACAACAAACTCACCGCACCTGTCACTAATGAAGAAATCAAGAAAACAGTGATGTCCCTTGGAACAGATAAATCACCTGGCCCTGATGGAATAACGGCTGAATTCTATAAAAATTACTGGGATATTGTAGGCCCCACTGTAATTAAGGCTGTCAAAAGTTTTTTCCACTCAAGAAAACTCTTGAAACAAACCAACCATACATTCATATCCCTAATTTCGAAAAAAGACAACCCTAGAACAACAAACCATTATCGACCTATTAGCCTCTGTACCACAATCTACAAAATCATATCAAAAATAATTACTGAAAGATTGAAAAATGTAATTGGGAAAATTATCCATCCACTACAAGGGGCCTTTGTAGCTCAGAGAGCCATTCAAGACAACGTACTCATAGCACATGAGATCTTCCACTCATTTAGGGGAAGAAAGAATAAAGATGGATGGGTTGCCATAAAACTTGATATGGAAAAAGCATATGACAGAATGGACTGGGAATTCTTATTCATTGTAATGGAAAAATTTGGGTTCAATGCAAAATTTCTTGGTTGGATTCGTGAATGCATAAACACAGTTTCGTATTCAATACTAGTCAACAATGGACCCACGGAACCTTTTCATCCTGAACGAGGACTTAGACAAGGAGATCCATTATCACCATATTTATTCATCCTTGGTGCAGAAATTCTAGCAAGACGACTCCAACAAGAGTCTAACACTTCGTCCAAAACAATTGGTTTCGCCTTGACAAGAGCAGGAACAAAAATCCCATTCCTGACATTTGCAGATGACATTATTATCTTCGCAAGGGCCACCCAAAACGCTTGTGCCGTGGTAAAAAACATTGTTAGTGATTACTGTGCTATTTCAGGACAAAAAGTAAACTATCACAAATCTGCCTTCCAAACTTCAAAATCTACCTCCAACCACCAAAAACAACAAATCCAACAAGTTTTAAACATCCCTACCATGACTAACCTAGAAAAGTACTTGGGGTGCCCGATCATTAATGGGAGAGTGAACAAGGAAACTTTTAACGATACGATTGGAAAATCAAAGGCCCAACTGTCAAAATGGAAAGCAAATGCATTATCACAAGAAGGCCGAACAGTCCTAATTAGATCCAACCTAACCTCCAAACCAAATTATGTGATGCAAAGCTTTATGCTACCCGCTAACATCCATGATGAGCTAGACAAACTAAATAGGAATTTTTTCTGGAACAAAGGCGAAAACCATAAACCCCTCATAGGGTGGGATAGAATATGTAAACCAAAAACCTATGGAGGATTAGGTATAAGAAAGACGGAACACATGAACAAAGCACTCCAACTGAAGTTGCTATGGAAAATAATTGCAGAACCTTGCAATATTTGGGTAGAAGTTGTAAGAGAAAAATACCTTAAACAAGACAGTCTGTTCTCATACAAGATAAAATCCAACACATCATGGCAATGGAAAAATCTAATGAAATTAAGAACCGAATTTGAACAAGGGCTTATTTGGCAAATTGGCGATGGCAAGACGGTTAATTTTTGGACAGATCATTGGGTGGGTAATGAACCACTACAAAAATATGCCCTTAGGCCCCAGGAAATTGACACGAGTTGTATAGTTCACCACTTTATCTCTGGGGAAGGAAAATGGAAAATTGAGGAATTAAGACGCCATCTACCAATTGAAAAAACTGAACAAATACAAAATGTTCCCATATCTGAAAATAAAATCGCTGATCGGTTATATTGGGCCCCTAGTAAGCATGGCTGGTTCACAACCTCGTCAGCAGTCGATCACATCACTAAAATCACAAACCATAATCGTGCAACAAACTCTTGGATATGGAGACTAGATGTTTCTCCAAAAGTTAAAAACTTTCTATGGAAAATAGACAATGACGGTCTCCCAACAAAGGCCAGATTACGAAGGAAAAACGTAGTTGTCCCAGGAGGATGCCTTATGTGTAACTGTTAGCATGAGGATACTGAGCACCTTCTTGTCAATTGTGACCACACCTGTGACATAGTTAAGAAGACCAACCCAAAGACTGCGCGTGTTCTACAAAGTTATAACTCCTCAAGTAAATCACCAAGACAGATCATTACTGAAATTGGACAAAAAATTGGAACCAAAGACTTCGCAGAATTGGCTTTTGCATGGTGGGGAATATGGTACCAGAGAAATAGGCTTGCATTTCAACAAACAGATAATGAATTTATAACTGACCTAGGCCAATTCATAAAATCCCAAATTCATAGCTGGGCCCAGACTAAAAACTGGACGGAGAAAGAAAACGACCAACTACAGACACGACCAAGGAGACAATGTCAACAAAGAAAAGCAACCACTTGGAAAAAACCGAGCCCAGGCTTCGTCAAACTAAATTTCGATGGATCAAAGTTAAATAACGGATCTACAGCTTCTGGTGTGGTAATCCGCAACCCTGATGCAGAAGTGATCAAAATAGGGTCGAACCAGTACGGAAATATATCAGTACCAAAAATTGAAACTTTGGCTTTAAGAGATGGAATTAGGATGGCAAAGGAATCAGGAATAAGAAAACTAGAGGTAGAAGGCGACAATCTTGTAGTAATTAATGCAGTTAACAAAAAAGGACAAAGCCCATGGGACATTGAAATAATAATTGCTGACATCCTAGTCTTGTTAAGATGGTTCGAGACTATCCGAATTACCCATATAAGTAGATCGTGTAACGCTGTGGCCGACAAAATCGCTAAAATGGGCCATAGCCTCTCTACTAATGTTATTACGAATCACCCAGAACTTAAAGTTCTCGTCCAATCGGACGCTCTAGGACGCCCCCCTGAAGGGACCTCCTAATTCTTACCTGTTCAAAAAAAAAAAAAAAAAAAAAAAAAAAAAAAAAAAAACAAACAAACAGGAGGTAATGTAATGTTCTCATTATTCAAACCCCCCACCCACACATTCCGTTTCTTTTCCCTCTCCTCTTAATTAATTTCCTCGCCTCTACTTTTACCCAAATAATTTCAATCTTTTTTGTTACGCCAGAATCTGCTCTTCCGCGTCCCAATTGTGATTTGTTTCGAACCCACCAACTCCAAATTCATTATTTCATTTTCTTGTTTCCTGGGTATCATCATTCCTTGTTGCCCTTCTCTCTCGTCTCCGCAGATTATCTTTATCCGATTTGAGGGAGAGGGGAAAAGGCGAGAAAATGGGGAGACTGTTCTTGGTGCATTTGGAAGGGAGAATTTACAGTTGCAAGCACTGTCGTACTCATCTTGCTCTTTCTGAGGAGATCGTCTCCAAGGTACTCAAATCGCCCTCTTTCTATACTCCATCTATTCAGTTTCTTAGGTTTCTGTTCCTTTTTCATGATGTTCTTGGCGATTCTGCGAATTGGGTATTTGCTTATTTAAGTTATTTTGCATGATCTTTTCTGGGTAGCCTTTGGATTTTGTGGATTTTTGTTGTGCTGCTTTATTTGGGTATTTGAGATGTTTAGGTGGTAATATTTTCCCAAATTTGATCTCTGATTGCCTTTTTTGGTGCTAGGATGAGTAGATGAGTTGGTGGGTTGTTCTTTTACTGATTGGCTGAAAGGGGAAATCAAATCTATTTGGTCTGATTTGCTTTTGATTGCTTACTTATTGTAGAGCATCTGTAGGTGGGAAATTAAGTTCAAGCACTGATGAATTGGGTTGTTCCTTTTTTGTATAGGGCTTTTTTCTTGTGGTAATATTTGGCTGTCATTATCCCTCTTTATCAGTATGACAGTATGTGATTACCATGCTCAATTCTTGGGTCCTTAGCTGAGTGATTTACACATGTTAGAATGTATGATCTCCTACTTGTTGTATTGGTAATTTTTGGAGAGATGAATAGATGATGAATAATGCTCTGCTGTTTAGAACCACAAAGAAGTCTGTCCAATCATTCAAGTTACATCCCATAAGCATTCTTGGAAATTGTTGTTGGAGATGTGTTGATGTTATCTTACAGGAATTGTATGGTGGCCAGAATTTAGTCTAATACTTGTTGTAAGTTGTAAACCATTGGAACAGTTGGATTCATATTTCTGATAGCTTACATCTTAGATCATATGCATATTTATGCGAGATGCTCCATTCTCTATGATATTTAGACTTCATGGGGGGAGGCTTTTGTGAAAGGCTTGTCGTCTGATTGGGGTTTTGCATGTGTTGTTGATTCAGAGTTTCCACTGCAGGCACGGAAAAGCCTACCTCTTCCGCAAAGTGTAAGTTTCTCTTAGTTAGATGACCTCTTGGGAATCCTTTGGTTTTAGAACACTGTCTGAGATGGTCATTTAGCACTTATGTGGAAACCATGAATCATATATGTGACGCACTTCTGCTTCTGCGGGTACTTATATAGTTTGCATTTGGGGCATCTCATTGTGAGATTGTTCTAGACGACTTTAAGTCTCAATGTACTACAAGGGGTGGCGAGGAGGTGCTAAGCCCTGGACCGTACTCCTACTTGAATCAAGAATAGAATCTGAGTCGGGTTTTTTGGGGCTATAAAAAATTTGTCAAGTGGTATCCTACAAAGGGCAATTGCTTTAAAATTCATCATGTCTCTTATCTTCTTGTTTTGTTGTTCAACGAATGCACCCTGATTCACAACAGAATTTACAAGGTTAGATTCCTTCCAAGTAGTTGTATTATTCCTTTCCATCAGAACAGCTGTTTGTTCTCCTGTGATTAAACTTCGGCTTTTGCTTAATTCGTTGCACTATCATATGCAAGTTGAAGTTAGAGAGGTGAACTTTGATCTTTTGATGTCTATACGGGTGATGCTATATCTTGACACTGCTTTATAGATTTAAGTTTCATGCTCAATATTTTTTCCAGAGTAAATGTTACCATAGGAGAGCATGAAGACAGACTGATGATGACAGGACTGCACACCGTCGCTGATATCTTTTGTGTTGGCTGTGGATCAGTTGTTGGATGGAGATATGTAAGCATTCCACAAACACTTTATAAACATATACATATATATTTATAGAGAGCTTGTACTGATTTAATTGCTCATATTTTCTCTCAGGAGACTGCTCATGACAAGAGCCAGAAGTACAAGGAAGGGAAATCTGTTCTTGAGCGGTTAGTATATCATAAACTGCACTTACAATATAGAATTTGCAAAGTTTGAGATGCAGTTTTTGTTAAAATGCGAGCAGGTTTAAGATATCGGGACCAAACGGTACTAGCTACTGGGCAAGTCCTGAAGCCCACGTCAGCGGAAGCGATGCAGACGACACATGATTGGTCGCGCTTACACAAAAGTGTACATAAACCCTAACCATCAACCTACTCATGGTTGAACTCTGTGTATCCTTTTTAAAAACAATTCATGACTGTTCAGCATTGACATAAACGGAAGACACTCCAATTGTTTCAAGGGCTTCTTGTTGACTGTTGTAATCCATCTGGTTTAATGTAAACTCCTGAATCATTCTGTGAATTTTCTCTGACATTCCTCAAAATCATGTCTTAGTTGGAAATGATGGAGATTCATATTGTGCAGCTTAAGATTGGCTATGAAATTGTAGGATTGTGAAAATGGTTTTTAGTCTAATCCAATCACATTTTCCTTGAGAATACTACTCTGTTGACTGGTTGATGGCAATGTTAGATCAATGTTCTATTCATAATTGTGGTGATGGATTTTTGGGTGGTTGTGAGCATTTTTTCAATAGCAATTTTAGCTTTAGTTGTTCTTTCAATGATGGGAAGATGACATCTACATCTGTTTTTTCATAGTTTTGACTTACCTACCAAACCATATTGAAATGATAAGATTATATTGCTGTTGCTATGTAAAACAATATGACTTCTTTGGATGATTCTTTGAGAAGCTGTGTACTAGAACCTACATAAATTTGATGATCTAGGTATTTTTTCTCCTGGGTCAGTACCATGAAAAGATTTTGTAGTGTAGGCTTGGAACTTCACTTGATGAAACTGTTGGGCATATATGAAAACTTTCATTCTTGACATTTTTTTAATCTCTGGAACAATTACAATGGTCTATTGGTCTTCAGTTTGATCCTCAGTTGTCAGTTTAGAATCTTCCTTGTTCCTAGAAAAACATTATTTCAGAATGTAAACAAAGTGAACAAAAGCCAATAAGCAACCAAGTACATCCACGTATGAACTCCGTCCTAGGATCCATTAAGGAAATCAGCTCTTGCACCCAGATTTATTCACAAGAATTTGGAAAACCAAAAAGTGTCATGAATCACCACAATCAGGAAACAGATTTTGAGATCATTTTGTATTGATCCAAAATATTTCCACCCACTTTCTTGAGTTCTGAAGCCCCTTTCCCCTCACATACACACTTCTTGTGTATTTAATTCAGTTCATCTCTGCTCTTCTTTGTACTTGGATCACTTCATTGCCAAACTTGTTCAGTTCTTCCTCCCATGGAGGCTTTTTTCACCAGGTGGAATCTCCGCCTGAAACCCTCCATTTTCTTCATCATCTTCCTCTACAAATGTAACCGATTCGCCCTTTCGGCTGCGTCGAAAGCTGTACCAACCCAACAACAGACCTTGGATAACTGCAACTCTGCAGCCTCTCCCAATTCCCCGGACTACTTCGTCTGCAAACCCGAGGAGCACGGAAGCCAATGTCGAACCTACGCCATGCTCAGGACCAGCTCCTACTACTCTTCCTTGGCCAACCTCAGCCTGTTCTTGGGGCTGACCCCAAAGGCTGTGGCGGAGGCCACCGGATTCTCTGCCACCACCGGGCTCCTTCCCAAGGAGCAGCCCCTTCTCCTCCCCATAGACTGCAAATGCAACAATCCCTCGGGCTTGTTCCAAGCCGAGCTCGTGAGAACCACCGTGAAAGGTGACTCCTTCCACACCATCTCCGAGTCCCTGGAAGGGCTGACCACGTGTAAGACCGTGGTCGCCAAGAACCCGTCAACAAGAGCTCTTCCTTCTCAGGATCTTGGGGACGGGGCTCACATAACCGTCCCCCTCAAGTGCTCGTGCCCTGCCAAGGCCGAGCTCAGCTCCGGCACCCGGTTCTTGATCTCATACCCGGTCAAAGCAGGGGACACCCTCACTTCCTTGGCCTCTTACTTCAAGGTTTCAAAGGAGGCCATAATTTCTGCCAACAACAACAGGTTGTCTGGGTCGTTGAAGGACTATTACAAGCTTCCCGGAACCCAGCCTCTCGTGCTCGATTCGTCGGTGTTGATCCCGGTTACCAAGAAGCCGGTTCTTGTATCTCCGGCGGGGCCTCAGGTCCCCAAGTTGGGCGCTCCCGCCCTTCCGAGCAAGAATTCAAAAATGAAGAAGAAGAAGAAGAAGGCGAGTAAGGTCATGATCACCGCGATCGTGGTGGCTGTGGGCGCTACCGCCGCCATTGCCATCGCAGCCGGTTTTGTCACATTACAGCAGAAGAGGAACTACAAGGTCCAAACCACAAAGAACAACAACCATGGCCCGTTCCAGGCACCCAATAAGCTCGATAACGAAGACCCGCACCCGTTCAACCTAAGCATTCGGACGATGAGCGAGAAGAAGCTCTCGTTCGAAGAAGGATCACATGGCGCAATGAGGCTCGACGACGACGGGCAAATGGATCCAGGGCCTGAGCACAAGGCCTTGGAGAGCTACACGGTGGAAGAGATCAGCAGAGGAACCGACGACTTCGACTCGCACAACCAGCTGGTGGAAGGTCCTACGTACCACGGGCGGATCCGTGGCAAGGAAGTGGCGGTCCGATGCATCCCAACCGAGTCGTTCCCAAAAGTCGACTTCGGGCTCTTCCAGGAGGGTGTTGCGGTGGTGCACGACCCCAACATCCTGAGGCTACACGGCGCCTGCTTCTCAGAGACCACGCCCCAATCGTTCCTGGTGTTCGAGTACGCGAAGAACGGGTCGCTCAAGGACTGGATCCACGGCGGGTTGGCGGTCAAGAGCCAGTTCATAGCCTCGTGCAGCTGCTTCCTGAGCTGGGGCCAGAGGCTGAGGGTGTGCTTAGGCGTGGCCAGGGGCCTTGAGTACATGCACCACGTGATGAGCCCGCCCTACGTGCACCGGAACATCAAGACCCGGAACGTGTTCCTCGACGAGGAGTTCCGGGCCAAGATCGGGAACTTCGGGACGGCTAGGTGCGTGGAGCACGAGGACGGGTTCCAGCCACACCTCCAGTACTTCTCTGAGAAGTGGAACTCTTGGAATAGAGCCTACATGGCTCCGGAGCTCATGGGCAGGAGCCGTCGTGGGCCGGCTGTGGCCACGAGTGTCGATGTGTACGCGTACGGGGTTGTGCTTCTCGAGGTGTTGTCCGGGCAGAAGCCGGTGAGCTATGAGGAGGAGAAGGCGGTGTTTCTTTCGGACAAGATAAAGGCGGTTTCTGGGTCGGACCCGGATGAGGTGAGGGGTTGGATGGATAGTACGCTTGGTGAGAGCTACTCGTTGGAGGGGGCTATGGCGGTTGCTAGGCTTGCTAGGGCGTGTGTTGAGGTTGACCCGAGAATGAGGCCCAGCGCTGTGGAGATTGTCCATAGGCTCTCCGGGCTTGTGGAGGATGGTGGCGCCCATGGGTCTGATGAGCGCGCCCGCTTGGAGAATGAGGGCTCGTCTAAGCCTCTTGTTGATGCTCTACCAAGCATTTTCGGAGCTAGCTAGCTAGCTTAACAGGAATTTGTAAACTTGATTGCTTGTGTGTTGCTTCATGTGTTTGATAAGAACTAAACTAGTGTATAATCAAAACGGTTGTAATGGAACCGGTGCATTTACCATGAATTGAAACCTTTCTAGTTAAAAGTTTGAATTTGAGCTCCATTTGGCTTGGCTTGGACTGAATTTTAGGCCCATGGTGTGACGGATACAAGCGAGTTAAGTCTATTTGTAAAGGCCCAACTAAATTGCCTAGCCCTAAAGCCCATTTTCTCTTATCAAACTTATAATTTGTTTGCTTGGCATTTCTTATTTCCTAATTCCTATTCAATTTTGTTTGTTGACCACTTGTTCACTAGAGTCTCATCTTCACTACTTCCAACTCGATTCAGGTCGTATACCTGATTTGACGGGTGGATCTCCCAAAGAAACTTTTTTACATCTATTAGAGTTTAAACCCCAAAGCTCGTGAACGTGAAACAGGTACCATCCCAGTTAACTTCTTGGTTATTTTTCTATTCAATTTAGCACCCAAATATTCATACGTGCTTAATATAGGTAATTATGATTAATCATTCGTCCTATGATTCAGGATGCATATTATTTATTCCCCACTAATCATCTCTCCTTTTTGCTAAATTTTTATATAAACAGAAGTCCTCCACAATCAAGTTGTTTATGTCGAACGATTGTCGCTTCTACATGTATCTCAATGAAAAAAGAAAATCCATGTTCACTTTGGTTTTAGTTAATCATTTGTTCTCCTGTGAAAACAGTGGTTAACTGGTTATCATTTGATTAAAAAACGATTATTTTTCCACTACAAAAACAAAGTGTACGATTATTTTGTTAGTTCATACATATGCACCCTACCCTATCTTAGCGACTATTTTTTCTACCCTGGGCAACGGTTAAAATTATTGACATAAGTCACAATGAAAAGAAAGGTAAAGGAGGCATAAAGGGTTACAATTAAACATAAAGGTCAAAACTTTACGACTATAATAATGCATCATATTATGATAGTTATTATGTCCCTCTTTATGGAACATGAAAAAATCACAAAGTCAATTCTTGAGTAGGAAATGGTTTTTACTTTTTACATTGTGAGGACTCACAATGAAATTAGAGGAGGCAAAAAAGAGAGAAAATATAGAAATGTCAATAATAGTGACATGTAAGTCATGTATTTTAGGAGACTATATATTGTATTAGTATTATCTTGTCCATAGTTGTAAGATACTTGTACTTATCCTTTGTATTATTATCATGTGGAGTATTTTAGAAATGGTTTCAATATACAATATTATCATATATATTCTCTATGCGAGGGATCACAAAGAGCTTTTTCATTTTTTTATAGTATCAAAGCAGATCCTCTCTTCATTCAAAATCTAACCGAAATACGCATCAGCTAGTTGGTTGAGCGTTCATGGGTGTATCATGAGATCTCGGTTTTGAGACTTTGGGGTAGTGGTTTGGCTTCGGGTTTGAGACTTTGAGGCAGTGATTTGACCTCTTCTCTTTAAAATACACAGGAAAGTTTACGAAATACCATATTCGAACACAACGACTTAGAGTGGAAACTCCTTGTAGCCAACGTGCTTGCAAGGAGAAAAACCACTTGTCTTCCAAACGTCAACTTAGAAGGACTTGAAGAGCACTTCACTCGCTATATTGATTTCTCGGACTACAAAAGGTATTCTTACTTCAAAATGCGAATCCCACGCTTTAGCGAATCTCACACCCTCTTCTACAAGGACTCTTGCCTTTTGCCTTGACCCTCACTCTCTATAGCTCGCTCATCCTCACCTTCTAAACGACCGAATCCCACGACCTTCTAAAAGACACTCTCAGTATCAGAGACCGAAACCCATGATCTCCTAAAGTCTCTCAAGGACTGAATCCCACAATCCTCTCTAGCCTTTGAAGGACCGAAACCCACGACCCTCCTAAACCACACACCCTCACAATACAAGTTCTCAGAACTCCCTCTCTCAGAACTCTCTTTCTTACATCCTCAAGAACCACGAATAGTGTTTATAGACATAGAGAGATTGCTGCACAATTCATCCTTTTTGCCTAAGGAATGAACTGCACACAATCCTTACAAAATCTTTCCTAAAAAGTTTCTTAAGACATAATAAAATCTTTCTAATTATCTCCCAATAATCTATGAAGATTTTCGTCTTTTCTGCACTCCTTCTTGCCTTAATAAACTCTTTAGAATAAGAAACCTTTCAAGCGTTTTGCCTTTTTATAGAGCTCTACGCGTTTTCGGACTTTTGGGCAGTGAGGTTGGCGGGAGGTCGACGACTTTTGATATCCTCCTTGTGAAGTCGGCAACTTCTGTTTTGGATTCATCAAAACACACAGTTTCTTGCCAAATTCCTCCAAATGACTTCTTGATATTCAGCGACCTTGGGTGACTTCTTGCAAGCTTAGGACGACGACTCCTATCAGCAACCTGTTTGAAACCATCAAAACACACACACAGACCTTCTAACAATACCAATTAAAGAACGATCCAAATCTACTGTCTTCTAACACGTCCCAACTTTGTGTCTCATTGCCTTTGATTGGTTGAAATGTTGTATTTGGACTTTAAAAAATACAAAAAATAATATTAATTTTGAAAATTCAACCAATCAATCACAATGAGACACAAATTGGGATGTATTTAGAGGACGGAAGTTTAGATCGTGTAACAATCTACGTGCATTTAGAAATTGCATGGTTACTCCAAATCTTGCAGGGGGGGCAGGCCTACCCTTAATTTTTTTTTGATCTGAGGCCTACCCTTAATTAATGCAGCACACAACACAACAAAAACACACATCCATTCAACATATCTTGAATCTTGATGAGGCCCCAGCTTTTGATTTTGTTGGCCTCAATTCATGCATGCGTCACAGTGTGTGTAAGACTGCAAGTCGATCCCTCTTTAGTTCGATTTTCGGTTTAATAATTTTACAGATTTCGGTTCAATCAATCTCAGTTTTTTCATTCAATTCAAAATTTTCGAAGGAAAAGCTTCAATCTATCATACCATCAATTAACGATCGAATTAGTTCGGTTTGGTTTTCGGTACGGTTCATCTAAAACCGAATTCTGATGTTCAACCCTGATTGTTTATTTACTGTTATGGTTGCTTAGTTCAACGCACTATATATATCTTCGTCGAACTACATTGTATCATAACGAAATTTTACAAGACGTGTTACACATTTGCCTCAATCGTAACTCGTACGTAAGCGATATTGTATTTATTTTAGATAGAGCAAAGGTGAGGCACACAAGTAAAAAATGCAGAGTTTGATCTAGGTAAAAATGGAAGAGGGCCCACCACACCGCACGTGTGCATGTGACATGTCAGACTCCAATCCACCTAGACTACAGTTTGACTTTGACCACGACGTCATCACACTACATGACACCGATGCATGTGAATTTCGATTCCTTTTCTATCTCGAACTCATCTTTTTTTTTCTTTTTTGAACAGGTAAGGATTAGGAGGACCCACCTAAGGGGGTCGTTCTAGAGCATCCCGATGGATGAGAGTAGAAAACTCTAAGTGATTCAAAATGTGTTCGATAGGGAGATTGTGGCCCAACTTAGCAATTTTATCAGCCACGGAGTTGACATCCCTACCCACATGAGATACATGACAGGACTCAAACGTTTGAATCATAGCCATGACGTCTGAGATCAACATATCTATTTCCCAAGGGGACTGTCTAGTTCCTTGGGTTGCTCTGACGTCTGAGATCAACATATCTCGAACTCATCTTGTTCATTTATTGGAAATGACAGTTTCCATTTTTAATTTGTTCCTTTTTCTCTTTACTACCACCACATAATAATTCACCTCACTCGGGAGCCGAAAGAGAACTCGACCATAGTGTGTTGATTCTATCAATGTGTAGGAATACAAAAGTATTTATATAATACTAATTGCTTGAAGAAATAGACAGGTTTAGATCATTTGATCCGATCCGATCCAATAGTCCACTAATACACAATTCATGAATTTACATAATGGTCAATTTAGATAACAACCTTAATACTCTTTGCCCTTAAGAAGTAATTAAGGTCATATATAGATTAAAAAGATCGTATTAATAAAAATCTAAAGATACATTTTTTGGCATTTAATTATATATTTGGTATTTGATTTAACGGTTAAGGTCTTACAATAATATCAGTATGTATCTTGAAATTAATATTTCGAATCTTGTTAGTGACGATACTTCTTACCCAACCCCGTGTCCAACTTTCCATCAACAACACTCCCATACCCCAAAGCTATTATCTTCTGCTCACTTCCCGCCCAAACGAACTATATTCAAGCCAAAATTGCAACTATGCCATGTCCTCAACATTAACGATTTATTTATGGTGATGCCTCGCATCATATCACAAATTATCTCAACAATTTAGCCCTTTGTTGAGACTAAAACCTATCCCACATCAGGAAATTGAACGTAAACTACCCACCATATAAGTACATGGCTACTCCCCCTATTGCCAATTGGTTTAGGGTGGAACCTCATGTGCTTATGTGTCGGGCTTACCGCGCATATGCGCACGAACCGACGTGTGAACCCCCACGTCATATATGACCCACCGGGATTTAACATGGTATCAGAGCTTGTTCGGTCCGGGTCCTGATTTCCTGGTCTATTGGGCTAGCTGGCTTTAAGGCACGAGACATCAAGTGCAACTTACATATTGCGGGGCCGGGCGGATGCACTTGAGAGGACGTGTTGAGACTAAAACCTTTCCCATATGCACACGAACCGATGTATGAACCCCCCACGTCATATATATATGGCCCACCGGGATTTCATACCCCTTAGAATATTCCTAGACAATTTAGCCATTAATTCTCTTTACTATGGTACATTAGCACATGTTTAAGAATGCTAAGGTTAAACATTCTCCTGGCCGAAGCTACATAAAATATTTAGTGGCTGATGGGCAAGGATATGAATTAATATCTCTTCCACACAAGGGTTTTGCTTTTGGGTAGAAAAGGAACCTACATTCTATAGAATTTGAGGCAAAGAGAACTTGTAACATTCTATATAATGCAATTGGATTAGTCAAAATTTAATTATACTCCCTCCGTCCCTATTTGTTTGTCCAAAAGGACAATTTTCACGGGTTTTAAGAACGGTATAAAATAGTATTGGTAATTGGGAAAAGTTGGTATAAAGTAGTATAAAGTAGGTGAGAGAGTTGAATAGTATGGGTAAAAGATGTGATTGATTGGGATGAAAAGAAATAAAGTAGGTAAGAGAGTGGAATAATGAGGGTAAAAGAGTGAATATAAATGGAAAATGGACAAACAAAAAGGGACGCCCGAAATGGAATACTGGACAAACAAATAGGGACGGAGGGAGTAGTACATTAATACTTGTAGGCACCTGCACTTCTGCATGGACCATGGCAAATGGGCGCGCATATATTATGATATTCAGCTAGGTGTACACTTGTATAGTATGAAGCGAAGCAACAACAAGTTAAAGAGAACGTCACCATACTTGCCCAGTTGCCCATTTGGAGATATATTAATTAAGTACTCCCTCCGTTTCACAATAAGTGTCGTTTTAGCTCTTTACACAGTTTTTAAGAAAAGCAATCATTCACTTTAAAACTTACAACTTTTTCTTAATCTTACCACTCATTACATTTTGTTGGCCAATGAATGAACAACTTTAATCAACGAATACACATTCCAATAAAAATTATCATTATTCACCCCTAATAAATCACTTTGAAAACCTAAAACGACACATATATGAAACAAATTTTAAGTGCTAAAACGACACTTATTGTGAAACGGAGGGAGTATGATTTTTTATGAGATTAAAAAACTCTTTCAACAACAACATTTACCTAGGAAAACTTACAAACGCAAGATCTAAGGGTCAGGATGAAGATATTCCAGACCTAGATGAAATGTGCTCAGAACAACATAAGATATACCAGACCACTCAACAAACTAAACCGAAAAATATTTACACAACAACGCAAACTAACGCTAAAGCTAAAAGTATAGTAAAAAGACAGAAAAAGAAAAGAGAAGAAAGAAAACTATAACAACTAACGAAACCCTAATTAAAAAACTCTTAATATTAATATATTAAAAAGTTATATTTTTTGATAAAATTTTTGGTGAATATCATAAAATTCTCTCATTTACTCATTATTTTGGGTTTCACCCTTATTATATATGACATTTACTTTTATTCTAAAAAATATTTGAAAAACTCCAAAGCTAATTGAATTGAAAATTATTTTCCCTCTCCCTTCATTTATTTCTTAAAAGTCTAAAACCTTTTTTTCAACAATTTTATACTTAAAAGACGATAAATAATCATTATATATGTGTCTAAATGATAAGGCAAGTTTCCTCTATGCATTATTGGCCATGTGGAAATACTATGATGGGACATAACTTTATAAGTTTTCTTTTTCCCTTATCTTAGTTATAATACAACGGGAAAAAAAAAACATACGGAGTACTAATATGAATGGACGATTTCCAAATGCAAGCTCTTAAGAGCATACACGGTAGAGAAATCTTAGGAACTTCTTAACTGAAAAAGAAAAAAATAAAAGAAAAAAATCTGACAAAATTAGTATTTTATAAAGAGAAGAAGAATTTCTCTGATTCACTTGACACAAATCCTCAAATATTTGATTTTAACTTTATTTAAATTTCTAAGAAATGGGGTTAGGTTTCTTCATTATGGATGCTCTAAGAGCATCTCATCCCCAAAACTTTCTCCAAAATGGGGAAAGAAGAGCTACTTTCTCCAAAGAAAAATTGCTCCAACTCCAAAAGTTTCTCTATTTTGGAGAATCAGTATTTATTGGAGTAACACATGATTGGACGAAAGGGTTGAATAGGTAGGGAAAAGCAATTTTTACATTTAATTAACAAAAATAAATAAAAGCAAAAGGAAATATTAATTGCAATTTCACAAATGGAGCAAATGGAGACATCCTCAAATTTGGAGAACCTACTATGATTTTTGGAGATCTTCTCCATTTTGGGGATCACTTTGAGGAAGCTGTTGGGGCTAAAATTAGGATATAAATCTTCAAATTCATATATTTCAAGAATTTGAATATGTTGTTGAAGATGACCTAAGAAACCAAAAACCATTTCTCCATTTGTTTTAAGAAAAAAGTGGTACAGAATACAGCTTTACACTAATGCAAATCTGATAAATGGTCCAAGAAAATCTTGGAATTTGCTTTGAGATCTGCACTTCAATTTAAGAATAGTTATGGATATGGTGGTTTCATTTATACACCTTGGAAGTGATCCAAAACGAAGAAGAGGTAGGCACAAGCTACAAGATCACAAGGTCCACTTTTGAAAATTACCTATCAAACTATGCTACGTACTTGTAATTTACTGTTATGTCTTAATTAATACACCTATGACTTTTAGGTCAAGTTAGAATAGGTTTTTGACGGTCCTATCTCATGCCTCGTCCAATTCGACTAGCCAATATCGACCTATTCATACGTACAAGTGGTACAGCCATGATCGATGATTTTTAACTAATCAACATTTAAAGAGTTTTTGAAGTAACATCTACCTAATGTGTTGCTCAATCAAGTCCTTTTAATGGCTTAAAGTTGTTCAGACTTTGGAGATTTAAATAATTTATGTTGATAATTTGTTAGTAAGACTTGGTCGTATAAAGTTGATCCCTATTTTAGGAATGTATTCAAATGAAAATGTCTAGTTATAAAAGAAAGATGGAAGCCCTATCCCAAACATCGTGCAACAAATTAAAGAGAAAATAGGCGAGCATAATAATGGAATAACGACAATATTTGCTTCCTAAGGATGTGAATGACTGAGGCATTCCAATCCCAAACGAGGAAGCATTGGTCTTAAGAAACCATGCTAAAGAGAGGATGAGAGGGCCTTTAAAACTTTTGGATCAGCTCTATATATCGTGAATTTGGAGTCGGATCCAACTAACACCGTACCTCCTTGAAACCTTTGTCCATACGAATTTAAGGTCGTTAAGGATACCCCAAAACTCAGCCTCGACAAACCTGAAATAGATTAAAAAATATATTATTTAACATCACCCTAATTTGATGTGTCTCTCATCTTCCATTGATCACAAATCCATGAGAAAATTCCATAGAAAAAATCATTAACAAGGAAGAAAATTATTGTTTCAAAAAGAAGACGTTATCTCAATCAACAAAACATGCATGTTCTAGAAAAATATAATTAGGGTTATGTGTCAACTCTCAAGTGGATGGATAAAGCTTATGGCCATAGACATGTATATTAATTATTAAGATGATTCAATTCCTATAGAGAGCATGTGGACTTAACATGCTAGCACTATCTCTTTTTTTCACTTCTCCATTCCTTCTAATCTTCATATGCATGTATATATTGTTAAAAAAACCATTTTGGGGCTTGGGGTGCCCACTTATATGTTCCCTCTCATTCTTATGTAAGATTTAGGAAGATTTACACATGCTACCTACTTTTTAAATGTCCCTAGACTATAGTTCTATTTTATGTAAACCATGTGAAACACCAACAAGACCTTATAATTACTCCATGTTCACTCTATACTTTGTTTTCTAGGACATGAGATTTCGAGTGCTTAGTCGTATACTATGAACGTTTTTGAACATGATTGTAGTTTCATTGTATACAACTTTAACCTTTATGTGGAAAGGTCGGTCGATCACAAAGCTCCAAACTTGACCAATAACCATTGGCCCGAGTTTAACAAAGGTTCGTAACAATACATATGTCGTGTAATATGTTTACTAGAGGTAGTTAACATTGTTTAAGCTTATCTAGCCACTAGGGGTCGGATTTATCTATATTCTCATCGCTAATTAAGTGAGTTGACTTATAAGTCAATTTGTATTTCTAAGAGAGGACAATATGTATAGATCTTTCCTAGTAATGAATTTAGTGGTTCCAAATCCATACCGAAGAATGAATGCGTAACGATTCTTCATTTCATTGAGGATAGATACCGAGTCGTCCATATCTTATATATTCTCATTTTGACTTTACGTAGATGTCATCTTTTCAAATAGAAAAAATAACTTAAAATAATCTGAAATATCAACTTTTAATCAAAAATAATCTCAATTTTAAAAATCATCACCAACGATACGAACTATCATCAAATTAACCAAAAACGATTCAAAAGCCTTTTTCGACGAGTTTTTCGATGGAATCAATGATGTGGGAATCGAAAATCTGACATAACAACTTAATATTTTACACTTGGTTGAAATATTTTCGATCGCCATATCATCGATTCCATCAGAAAACTTGTCGGAAAATGGGTCTAGATCATTATATTTTTGGTTAATATTATGGTAGTTCATATCGTTGATAATGATTTTTAAACTTGAGATTATTTTTGGTTGAAAGTTGATACTTGAGATTATTTTGATTCATTTTTCCTATATAATATAAACATATCCCACACAAAATTTAGAAGGTTTGTTTTTATATATATAAAAATACCCTATACTACTTACTTTTTTAAAATCACTCTTGATTTCTTAGTTTTAGATGTGAATTATGTCTCCTCTTTAATAAGTATAAATAATCATTTTCAACTATTTTGTAATGGATTTTTTTATTATACGCCATAAGAGCACACTATAAGATGTTAATATTTGAAATTAAGATTTGGTAAATTTTAAATGTTGTAATTTTTGTTTTTGTCGGATCCACTATTTTCTTACAAGGGTGTAGTTTCCTTATTTAGTATGGTTATAATGCGCCCTTAAGACATACAATTAGGGCTGTTCAACCGATCTGGACTCTGGACCGGACCGGACCGTAATGTAAGGTCCCGGTCCGGACCGGTGAACCGTAAATGTTGTAATACTTGGACCGTGGACCGGACTGGACCGAGTTAATTCGGTCCGGTCTTATTACGGTCCGGTCCGGTTTTGGACCGTAAAGACCGACTTACATGTTTAATTGTAGATTTTTAATATTTTAATGTTAAAAATTGGTTATGGTAAGACCGATTTAAATGTTTTCTTGTAGATTTTTACTATCTTAATGTTAAGAAATGATTAAATTACAATCTTGTTCCTTTTTACATTGTAAATATATAATAAGTAAGTGATACAATTTGATTTTATATATCCAATCTAAGTACTAAAATACATTTTTATGCTTAATTTTGAATAATATATGTATTCCGGTCCGGTCTTGAACCATAACCCGATTAATAGGACCATGGACCGGACCAACTCGGTCCCGGTCTTGGACCGGACCGTAATATTCTGGTCCGGTCCATATTTGCACAACCCTACATATATATATACGATAAAAAAATGTAATTAAAAGAAAAAATTATCATAATGTTTTTTTCCCAAAATATCCCAAATAGGATTTATCTTGCAAATTCTAAAAAAAAGGATATCTATGTACTCACTAAGATATTGGATAAGGGCTACGTGTGCACTTGAGTCTAAATCAAATGCATGTGCAAGTTCACAATGAATCTGACTTATGGTAAACAATCATCTTATACGAATGACATTAAGATTTAATGGATTACTCAAATACGGAGTAAATACTATTTATCATCTATTTGGATAAGATTTAAAACGTGCTTAATTCTTTATTAATTAAAAACAAGATAACAACACATTTATTACGTTAAGATTTTATATTATATAATATCTATTTCCTTATTAGCCAAATAAAAAAAACTTTTTATTTATTAAGATAAGATTACATTTTTCAACTGGATAAAAAGAATTAAGAATAGGATTTTTGCCTCCTTGATTAAGATACAAAGATGACTAAAGCCTCCAACCCTCCAAATATAAAAGCATATCATTTTTTAAATGTTTTACATAAATCCCGTCTAAGTTATGTCAAAAACTTAAAAGATTTCAACCCATTTAACCATCCAGTTCATCTAAAAACCTTATTAGACCATCCACGATTCTAAAACATCCCATATTCTCTTCGTCTAGAAACCGTCTAGTATTTTCCGGCACAAAACACATCAACCTTCTCAAACTTCACCCATCAAAAAACATGGCACCCATCCCATACAACCTCCCTTTCACACCCACCTAAACCAATTTGGTTCACTCAAAAACAAAAGCCAAAACAGGAAGCAATAAATACATACCATACCATTACCCCCACCCACCCGTGCGCTCTCTCACTCTTCCCCAAACCCCATTTTCCATTTCCCTTTCTCTCCTTCCCCCCTTTTATATAAAACCAAAATTCCGCCTCTCAATCTTTTCACTATCAGACTACCGTCTCTCCTTCAACCAAAAAAATCTTTTCCACTGCCATCGAACCAAAAAAAACATGGACAAGGCCCAAATCCTCCTCTTCTTCCTCCTCCTCTTAGTCCCACTCTTCCACCTCCTCTTCCGCCGCGGCCGCCGCCGTCTCCCACCGGGGACCACGGGCGCCCTCCCCTTGATCGGGGAGACGCTCCAACTCATCGCGGCCTACAAATCCGACGACCCGGAGCCCTTCATCGACAAACGGGTCAAACGGTTCGGCCCGATCTTCACGACCCACGTCTTCGGCGAGCCCTGCGTTTTCTCGGCCGACCCCGAAACGAACCGGTTCATCCTCCAAAACGAGGGCAAGCTGTTCGAGATCAGCTACCCTAGCTCCATTTGCAACTTGCTAGGCAAGGACTCGCTCTTGCTCATGAAAGGGGGACTCCACAAGCGAATGCACTCGCTTACTATGAGCTTTGCGAATTCCACCATCATGAGGGATCATCTCCTTCTTGATATTGACCGGCTCGTCAGGTTTCATTTGGGGTCTTGGCCCTCCCTTGTACTCCTCATGGAAGAAGCTAAAAAGGTTAATTACCTTTCTTTTTAAATTTTTTAGCTTTAGTCTATCGATTGTCGGTTTGATCGATGGGTTTTTCTAACCTATGTCGTGTTCGGTTAAAAGGGTCGTCGTCATCTAAGTCTAGTTTTACTTTACTTTCGTAACATATGTTTGGGTATAGGATAAAAAAAAACGTTAGTGTTGGAAAGTAGGGAAGGAAATGATAAGGTTAATGTTTATGGAAAAGGGTAATTTGGGATTTGCATGGGTTGGTGTTTGGAGAGAGCCGGACCGGCGGCGCACGTTAGCACACGTGAAGAGAGGCGCACGTTAGCACACGTGATGTGAGTGTCCAACGTACCAATCATGGCCTCGTGGGCTTGGGACGGTGTTAACATGTCAATTTGTCTAGTTGATGGGACGGCTCACGTTAGCACAAGTGAAAAAAGAAAAGGGATAAAATGATGCATTTTTTTATCTTAACATTATTAGTGTTATAAAATTGGTAGAATATTTCTAAGTAACTAATCTAACCTACAAAATCTCAACAACTATTTCCCTTTTCATCTATTTTCTTATTTTCAATAGTTACTAACAGAAAGTTATATACTAACTCTGATAAGTTGTTAACTATAGTACTTGAATAATTATTACTCCCTCCGTTTCACAATAAGTGTCGTTTTAGCTCTTAACACAGTTTTTAAGAAAAGCAATCATTCACTTTAAAACTTATAACTTTTTCTTAATCTTACCACTCATTACATTTTTTTGACCAATGAATGAACAATTTTAGTCAACAAATACACATTCCAATAAAAACTATCATCATTCACCCCTATTAAATCACTTTGAAAACCTAAAACGACACATATTATGAAACAAATTTTAAGTGCTAAAACGACACTTATTATGAAACGGATGGAGTATTTTTTTATTAATTAACTACAGTATGTAATTGGAACAGACTACGTTCGCATTTTCAATGAAGCAATTGATCAGCTACGACCCATGCGAGTGGACAGAAAACCTGAGGAAACAATATTTGCTTGTGATAGACGGCTTCTTCAGCATCCCTTTCCCCTTTTTCAACACCACTTATTGTCGAGCAATCAAGGTATTTTATTAGTAGCTTAGTTTAAGTTTATTTTTATATCTTGGGTTTTAATTTTCATCACATCTTTACTTTGTAAAATTTGGATATTGGGGCAAAACAAACTTTTGTTTTGGAAAAGAAAAGTCATTATTATTGCACACTCTTGTGGGCCGGTCAGTTTGTGTATCAGTCTTATCAATCAAGTAGTCTACAAATTGAATTCAATTACTCCATCCGTCCTGTATATATGTACATAAAGCACAATTTCACGTAAATTAAGAAAATGTGTAAGAGGTATTTGGTGGAGTAATATGAGTGGTTGAAATGAAAAAGGTGAAGATGGGTTAAGATTAAAAAATGGAGGTTGAGAAATTTAGCTCAAAAAAATTAATCCAAATATACCTTAAATGGGTGTTTTCTTAATGGAAAAAATTCAATAAGTATGAATATTAAAAAAAATTATTGAAATATTGTTTATTTTTAGGTTTATGAGAGTTTATTTGTAATGTATTTGATGGAGATGATTGGATTGAAAGAGAAATGGAGAAGAAAAGTAAATAAAAAGTAGAATATATAAGGGTAAAAGTGTAAAAAAATAGTGATATAAATGGAAAGAATAGAATTGTGGACAAACATTCCGGGACGATAAAAACGGAAAGATGGACAAACATAAAGGGAAGGAGGGAGTAGTAGTTTACATTGCATAAAATATCATATAATTAAACCCTCTTTTTAATATCTTTACTTCTTTAGTACAAGTGTTATAGATATTGCGTTACTTCCAAGTTCCAATGTACGAAAGGCTGAAGAGAGCAATGATATTATTGCATGCATGTATTTTTCTTATTACCGTACACATTTACTCTTGATTTAGAAGCTTTATAAACTGTGGATAAGCTCAAGTTTCAATTTTTTTTTTTTTGATCGAAAAGTTTCAAGTTTTTAATTTGAGTAAAATATGTCAATTTAGTCACTTTGAATTAAGTCACTTCTAATAAATCTCCCAAAAAATTTAATCTTCAAGATTGGTTTGGATTGAATGTACGTGTTTAATTAATCAATTAATGTTATGTTGGTGGGTGAAAAAAGGCAAGGGCCAAGGTTGTGGAGGCACTAACTTTGGTGGTGAGACAAAGGAGGAAGGAAAGTGAAGGAGGGGAGAAAAAGAATGACATGTTGGGAGCTCTCTTTGAGGAAGACCGACTCGGCCACGGCCGCTTCTCGGACGACGAGATCGTTGACTTTTTGGTGGCCCTACTAGTTGCCGGATACGAGACGACGTCCACCACCATGACCTTGTCCATCAAGTTCTTGACTGAAACTCCCTTAGCCCTAGCTCAACTCAAGGTACGTATCGAAATCTCTCCTCAAATCTCGGCAATCTATTTATTAAATTTTTGAGTCGTTTTTTGTACCATGCATGCATGATGCACCAGATCTGTTTGGTACATCGAATCGCTTTACTTTTTTCGGTTAACAGTACTTGTGATTCGATCATTAACTTACTATAGTTAAGCCTAACGTGTGAAGTGATAGACGAGTTAGATAACTCAAAGAAGAACGTGTAGTAGAAGAGAATACTAGGGACCCATTAATAGGCCATCTTGCATTATGATTAGGTCCCATTGGAAGGTTCACTCGTATTCATTATGTACAAAAAACTTTATACATGGGGAGGGATTGCAAAATTTTATCTTGTTATCTCCATTCTCAGCCAAGCAAGAATGGACGGCCATGATTGTGACAACTCGATTGCTAGGATAAGAATGATGGTCATAATAAAATGTTGCACTATGTCTATATGCATAAATACACTCTCGCTTTCCATGCAACAATACTATATAGTACTACTTCTTCTTCTTCCTCTTTACTTGCTTGTATCTTCCAACGTGACACTATCATTGCTTATGTCCTCACCTTCACGTTCCGGTGGAGCAAAAATTATTAAACTTAGCAAAAAGCCCTAGTTTTTTAATTGTTTTTTTTTGTCAATTATTAGAGTATGTTGTGAAGTCAAGTATATCCATTACAAACCATTTCCTCATATCCAATCTTTTTGAAAAGAATTCATTATTTTTTAACAAATATACGACAAAAAAACACCTGGAAAACCTCAATAGGTTGAGAGGTTTAAAAAATCGGTAATCAGACAAATCGAATAATAAGAAACCACTAGGATTCGAAAACAAAAAAAATAATATTTTTTTCTTATATGTCCTTATTAATTACTCCGTATTAGATATTTTTTTGTAAATGAAAAATAAAAATAAAAATTGAGTTTTAACCAAAATAAGGAATCGTGGAAAATAGCAAAGTGAAAGGGAAAGTTCAATAGAAATGGGAGGGGCACCCCCCACGTGGGGCTGGAATTATGTTATGTATGCGTGGTTCTATCAAGTGGAGTGATAGGGACAGGATTTATTGTCGGAGAGAAATACCCTCGGTAAAACCCAGTATTTACGCGGAGAATATAGCTGGAGAGAGCAGTGAAGGCGGTGCGGTAAAAAGTCAAAAAAGGCTGGTAACAAAAGTACAGTGACAATTAAGAAACAGACAACAAGATGGCTATTTTTCTTTCCTGTCTCCCTCACACGCGCGTGTGAGAAAAATTTGCCAGCTTGTCACGCTGCGTTGTCGCATATGATGACGTGTCACAACGGCATTGGTGGTATAGCAAAGTAGCCAATAATCGTAGTTAAATTGAGCATTTAATTTCGGTTGAAGTACGGTTTATGTGCATAATTGAGGCTAATGATGTTGATTTTTGCTAATTGTAACGTATGATTGGTTCTTGTAGGAAGAGCAAGATAGGATTAAGGCGCCAAAGGGCGAATCGGAGATGCTGACGTGGAGCGACTACAAGTCGATGCCATTTACGCAATGTGTAAGCTGGAAAATCTAACTCTAAAGAGACATTTGACGTGCAATAGGTGTTCTAAAAATCTCTTCTAGGCTACATCTAGGCGCTATGCGGTCCCTCTCCGTCTAGAGGCCGTCTAGCGTTTTTTAGAGCAGTGACTGCAATTTGGATGCACTTAATCCAATCCTTGAATAATGTCGGTTCATAGAGTAGTGCCTAATGATGTAGCTTACAAAGATTGTCAATGTGTTCTGCAGGTCATCAATGAAACGCTGCGTTTGGCGAATATAATCGGTGGCATTTTCAGGAGGACAACATCCGATGTGCAATTTGGAGGTAACATAGTCAAAGTTCAATCCAAATGTACCCTTCTTGTGATCATTTACTCCATTTGAGAGGTTTATTGATGTTGTGTACACTTGATGGATGGACAGAGTACACGATTCCGAAGGGATCCAAGGTTTTCGCGTCGTTTAGGGCTGTCCACATGAACGAGGATCACTTCAAGGACTCTCGGAAATTCAATCCTTGGAGGTGGCAGGTATAAATCGCAGGAAGTACCCTAATCTCTTTTTTTCCAATAGCAAAATGTATGTGTTCCTTTATGTTTGTAACAAGATGCAACATTGTCAAACAGAGCGAGAACAGAGCGATATGCCCGCCAAACGCATACACACCGTTCGGTGGTGGGCCTCGTATATGCCCCGGGTACGAGCTTGCTAGGGTTTCGATGTCGGTCTTCCTCCACCACATGGTCACCCAATTCAGGTAGAACTAATAAGCCTTTTGATCAACATAAGTATCAAGTATGAACAAGATGTGTACTAACTGTGTCTTTTATCGATTGTTTTGTTTAGCTGGACACCGACGGAAGACGACAAGCTCTGCTTTTTCCCGACGACGCGAACGCAGAAGGGCTACCCGATACGCGTGGAGAGGCGAGGAGCAGAGCAGTGCAAATAAGTAGAAGCTAAGAGAGGTAGGAAGGATAGAAGAAGCGTTGGAATTAAGGCAAGGGAATGAATAAGAGATGCATTAGAAGTAAGTAGTCTAAGGTTGTAAATTAATCTAAGTTTAATTTCGTAATGAATTGTCTTGTTTAGATGAAATCCTCATAAATTAAGGGAACTGCTAATCTTGTGAGGAAGTGATGTAGACCCTATTTTGAGCTCCTATGTTTGTCTTTTTGACTTTCTAGTGGTATAATGATAAGTTGGAATGGCATTATTTTCTTCGTTTGTTTTGAGTGTGTTTTGACAAAACCAAAACTAGATTATTGGGTTTGGCAATTGATTCTCAAACTCTTCCTAAACAAAGGCCCAAGTTCCAAACCTCGTTCTATGTCAAGAAAAATGCTTGTAAACCACTAAGGCAATCTTTTTGACATCAAACTTCAGAAGAATTCAATCAAATTGACAAAGAAGCACATGCTGATAATATGGGCCTAGATTGAGAACATACCTGTGCCTTGCAAATGAAGGCCCATACTTATTCTCGGCCCACTAAAAGTTGGGCTTTTTTGCTAATGATAACATTGATTTTGCCCATATGATGACCCTAGTGGAGAATACTCGAGGCGTTTATGTTTTTCTTCTTCTTTTTTTCAAATGAAACATATAAAAAAATACAAGAGGTTTTGAAACTAATTATTGCTCTGTATATACAACACATTCTTGCCTATATTTTTCTTAGCAACTTATATTTTTACTCCACTTTTTTTTCCAAAAATTAACCTTCAAGTGAATATACATGTTGGGGAGGCGACCAATCTGTCATCTTGTTGCGACGAAGGACTAGCTCTCTGAAATATCACCCCTTCTATATATATATATAAATATAAAACTTCAAACCGATCCATAATCCTGCAAGCAACATCAATTACAACGTAATTAGCTTTTGTTGATTATGTGTACTTAAAAAATTAGCAAATAAATGAGACGTTGATTGGGCTGGAGAAAGTCAATTAATTACCTGTATACAAGCGTCCATGTGATCATCCTCGATGTACAATAAGGATTGAGACCCATATATATTTACGCAATATGAATATCATTTCTTGATTCTGTCTTGGTGTAACGTCTTTTGGTAGGAAATAAAGGCATTCTTGCAAGCAGAAACCTGTAAATTGAATAGGGTATAAGTAAAATGATGGACAAATCAACTTTTAGGTGAAATTTCTAATCAAACAATTGATTAAACTTGTGGAGGGTCGTACACTATGACAAGACATCACTTTTCTTAACATAAATCTCTATTAAATTTATCTATATGAAATCATAGTCACACAAGTGGATCAATATTATATTATGTTTCATTATTAAGCTATACACATAAAGTTGAATATTATCCATCTGTAGATCTTATCCTATGTATCGTCATTTCAGGTTCTTCACATTTGTTTAATCAAAATCTTGATTTGGGAGTTGATCACCTAAACCAATAATCTCTAACCATATATAGACCATCACAAGTTCTAGTAGCTAGTGGTTTTGTTAGGTGAATATCAAATATTTTACCTAACTGAATTCTAGTATTTGCTCAATTGGGTTGCAACTTGCAACATTATTACACTCAAATTGCAATTCAAGACAAATTTCCACGCTAGTTTTGTCATGATGCAGGCCTCTAAAACGGTTTCAACATTATCATAATTTTCAATGATGTAATCTCCTTAAATCATACTCCCCTTGACCCCTATATTATAGAAATGTTTCAAAACTTAAGATTAATTAATTTAGAACCTTTTCCCCAATAATCTTTTGGTTAAGCATCTAGAAGAGAAACTATTTCGTGATAAAGGAGGCAACGCTGGCTTTTCTAGAAAATTCGGATTCAACGGTCATGGAAGGATGAATTTCTGGTCTGATCGAAGTCTGGACGTTAGGTGGGGAAAGTTTGAAGTTTCTTGGCTCTTTCTTTCCCATGTAGCAGCCAAATAAGGCTTCGTTTCCTTATCCCACGTAAACTTCCAAGTGATTCAATTCAATTGGATATTCAGATCGGTACAAACGTCGATTCATACCTTACAGCAGCTTAAGTTATCACCTAGCTATGTCTGAAGATTTCTAGCTAAGCAAAACTATGGACATGTCATTCTCAGCTGTCTTTGTCATCCAGAAATTTCATATTCCTCACCTCCTGATTCTTGATCAACAAGATTTTTCAATTTTTCCTCAGTCAAATTTTGATACTACATTCTAGAATCTCATAATACGGAGTAACTCACAACCTACTCAAAACATTACTGGCAATAGCACTTTGAATTTTGAACTAGAAATTAATTTCAATTTTATACGAATTTCGTGAAAAAAAGGAAGAGGAACAAGAGGACTTACAGCTTCGATGTCGATCTTGTAAACGAGAAGCTTCTTGCGCTCGCGACAGCTTGTCCGGTACGCGACCAGCACGTGACCGACGGCGAGCGCGTAGGAGCTGCAGAACAGAGCGACCTCGGCCGCCCTGCCTCCGCCGTAAGGTCCGTAACCGCCTCTCCCGAACACGAACGAGGCCTTGAGCGAAACGAACACCAGCGAGACCACCGCGCACGCCGTCGTGATCCACAGGTACGGGCCTCTCGAGAGCCTAGGGCCGTCGCACCAGCTGTACGCACCTGTAAATCGACCAGATCCGGCTCAATCAGCACACAATTGGACCGATTGCAACTGAAATCCGGAAAACCTAAAAGTGAAATTGCGAACTTACAGAGGATGAGTATGGATCTGGCGATGGAGAGGAGAGGGATGTCGATGAGAGAGTATTTGAAGTCGTAATCGCGCAGAAACCATAAGCACGAGCGATCTCCGAGCAGCGAGGAGAAGAAATGAGCCGGATTCGGAGTCGGAGGAGGAGGCGAGGAGGCGGAGAGGATAGCGGAGGGGAGAAGAGCGTCGGCGATGATGAGGAGGATCGGAGCGGAGAAGACGAGGAAGGAGAGAGTCATGGTGATGAGGAAGAAGATAGTCTTGACGGCGCGAACTGTCGATCGCCATGAGGCCTTGTCGTCGAGCTTCAAGAACGCTCCCATGGCGGATTTTGTAGATTTGGTGCTACTGAGCTGAGAGAAGAAGAAGGGGAGGGTTTGAAATGGAGGGGGTTTGGATTCAAAGAGCAGAAGAAGGAAACGTTATAACTGCTGGAACAAGAAGAAAAATCTGCGCAGTCTGATGAGTACTGAATTATTTTTATATTGAATAAATTAAAAATAAAATAGTATTTTAATTGGATAGATACAAGATTGTTGATATCAGCAGCCTCCGGATTACAAAATTTTACTCCCTCCGTTTCACAATAAGGTGTCGTTTTAGTATTTAAAATTTGTTTCATAATATGTGTTGTTTTAGGTTTTCAAAGTGACTTATTAGGGGTAATAATGATAATCTTTATTGAAATGTGTATTTGTTGACTAAAGTTGTTCATTCATTAGCCAAAAAAATGTAATGAGTGATAAGATTAAGAAAAAGTTGTAAGTTTTAAAGTGAATAATTGTTTTTCTTAAAAACTGTGTTGAGAGCTAAAACGACACTTATTGTGAAACGGAGGGAGTAGTTCCTATGTCTCTGAATGTTTCTCCAGTATTCCATTCTCGGTGTCCCTTTTTGTTTGTTCATCTTTAACATCTTTCCATTTATATTATATTTTTTTTACAATATTAATCTAATTCAATATCCTATATTACCCCATTATCCAACTTTTCCACCAACTTTATCACTTTTTCTTTACAAGCATACAAAATTACCGCTATCTAATCTCATATATTATCCTCATATCCAACAATCACATCAACTTTATCACTTTTTCACTATTTTATATCCTATGTACTTTATAAATTTTCTTAAGAACCCAAAAAACGTCCTTTTGAACAAACAAATAGGGATGGAGGGAGTAATTAATTGGATTTTTATTTTTACAACGAGGAAATTTAGGTTAGGGGAATCCGTTAGGCTGGAAAGTTAACCAATAGAAGACGCGGACAATACGAGTAGAGTAAGCGTGGCCGTGGATGATAGAGGGCAGCACAACCGTTAGTTAACGGCGGTTAAAAACGGATTTAACGGCAAGTTTAAGAAAGTAGGTGGGTGACGTCACGCGTGACTGAATTCAAATTGAGCAACTTAATAATTCGCGGGATGGCTAGGAAATCAACGCGCGTTTTCCAAGAAAAACAGTTATGAAAAGAGTAGGAACTTTACACGTGGTTCACTATGTAAGTCTAGAATGCTGAATCATAATCCATGATCGATATAGTTTCACACTATAATTTGACAAATTACTATGAAAGTTTCTTAAATCGTTTATTTATATTATTACTATCAAACCGATTGATTGTTATGTAAGATATACGAGTACGTGATACAATGTCAATTAATTTGGTACCGGTGGAAAATTTGGTTAAACGATTAAGATTTTTAATGATAGTACCTATAGAACACCGTTTTGATTCTTATTCGCAGTGTTCTCGATCAGAAAAAATTTTTATTTGATATCGTTGTGTTAACAATTATCAATTAGTTTGATATCGCTTCGATATATCAAAACAAATCGTAATTAAACGTCCAAACAAATCGTAATCTTTATTCCTTTAATGATACATAGTTTTTTGAGAGCTTTAATGATACATAGTTGAAGTATTAGGATAGGATAATTTTGTATGCCCGAGTTACGTCATTAGACTCCTACACGCTCGATCAAGTGATCGACAATGTATTAATCGATCGAGTCCCTTTCTCGAATTCAAACAATATAGACATTCGGAAGTTATTGTCGAGCTCCACATCCTCATTAATAAAACTTCTAGCTATATATGCAATTAAAAGAAAGTCATTTTGACGACCCAAATAAGCGATCATTTGACCACATTAAATGGTATGCTAATTGTGTTGCAAATGCTACATTCTAGAAGTTCCAATTCACATGTTGAGTGTTGACCCTATAGATCTCTTGGACTTTATAAATTTCTACCCGACACGTTTAATCCGCATTATATTGTTGCCTTTTTTTTTTTTTTTTTTTTTGAACAGGTGAGGATTAGGAACACGCCTTTAAGGCGGGTCACCTAGGGCATCCTTTCGGATGAGAGCGTGAAGCTCGTGGTGGTTCCAAATCGTTTCCCATGAGAGACTGTGGCTCAAGACAGCAACTTTATCAGCCACAGAATTACGAATCCTACTCTCATGATAGAATCGTACTGACTCGAAGCCCCGTAGGGATACGAGGATGTCTGTAAGAATCCTTTCTATTTCCCACGGGCAACGAATTTCCCCGGAGAGAGCCTTCATGACAATGATGTTATCCCCTTCGATCTCGAGTTTCCTTACACCTAACTGTTTGGCCTTCTTTACTCCATCCCATAGTGCCATTGTCTCCGCCATTAACACCGACACTTGTCCAAATGTTCTAGCCGATCCACCAATTGGCTGCCCGCTTTCATCCCTTATAATCGAGCCTCCGGCTGCATTTCCATTACTGATCTTGGATCCGTCGAAATTTAATTTGACATTATGTTTAGGGGGTTTCTTCCACTTTCCCACTTTATTTCTCGACTTATGTTTTGAACAAATCTTCTTGTCTAGGTCACTCTCCTCATCCTCCTGCCAATTTCTCGCTTGCATCCACTGAGTCAACTGATGACGGATATAACGACAAAGATCTTGAATATGGTCAGGTATTTCCTGGAATAGAACTTTGTTCCGCTGGTGCCAAATACCCCACCACGCCACTGCCAGCTCCACTAATTCATCTTTCTTTAATTTATCCTGAAGGTCATATAGTACCTTCCGGGGGTTTCTATGCGTTGCGTTATACTCCCTTAACACCTTCTCCGTATTGACATTAATTTTCTTCACTATTTCCCGCGTATGGGAGCATTCCAACAGTAGATGTAGCGTGTCCTCATGCGTAGTGTTGCACAAAACGCATCCTTGAGGAACTGCGATTTGTTTTTCAGTGAGTCTTTGCTTCGTAGGCAACCCATTCATATCGATTTTCCATAGAAAATTTTTCACCTTTGGATATATATCTAGCTTCCAAATCCAAGCATTGGGGCTCGGGGTCATAGTGTGCTCTTTGGTTATTAGACTTATTGCTGAATCTGTGGAATACCATCCGTTTTTGCTCGGTGCCCAGATCAGTTTATCCTCAATATCATTTACTGGGATAGGAATTCTTAAAATCTTTTGTAGCACATCATTTGGGACAACATGTTGTAATTCATTTACTTCCCATTTTTTATCAGCCGAAATAAATTGCTCAACTCTGATTTCCAGGTCTACCATGTCGTCCGTATGTATTTCGTCCCTAAGTGGCTCACTTGAGAGCCATCTATCCTTCCAGAACTTGATGGTTCTCCCATTTCCTACTTGCCACTTCAAACCTTTTTCAAATTCTGGCTTTAATTTCATCAGTTGTTTCCACTGCCATGAGCTGTTCTGCTTGACTTTATAATCCGCCAGTGGGGTTCCCCTTAAGTATTTTTCTTTTATTACTTGTACCCAGATATTTGTTTGGTCAGTAAGAATTTTCCACATAAGCTTCATTTGGAGAGCCTTATTTACACATTCCGTTTTTCTAATGCCCAATCCTCCGTAAGCTTTTGGTTTGCATATTCGGTCCCAGCTAATAAGTGGCTTATGTTGTCTATCTTTGTTCCAAAAGAACATTCTGTTTGTGGCGTCTATTTCATCTCTAACATCTTTTGGCAACATAAAGCTTTGCATTATATAGTTTGGTTTTGTGGAAAGGTTTGATCTGATTAACACCGTTCTCCCTTCTTGAGATAACGTGTTAGCTTTCCATTTTGTCAATTGTCGTTGTGCATTTCCAATAGTGTCTTGAAAACTTTCTCTGTTTACTTTCCCATTAATGATTGGGCATCCTAAATATTTTTCTAGGTTCTCCATCGTGCTTATCCCCATTGTTTGTTTAATACTTTGTTTCTGCTGGTTGCCCACTTTCTTAGACGTATGGAAAGTTGATTTGTGATAATTCACCTTTTGACCTGTTGCTGAACAATACTCTTCAATAATCCTCTTCATTTGGTTGCACGCATTCTGATTTCCTTTTGCAAAGATGATTATATCATCTGCAAACGCTAAAAACGGAATTCTCATGCCACCTCTAGCTATCGGAAATCCTATTAGCGGTTTTGGGCTCTCACTAGCCTTTTGGAGCTTCCTAGCAAGGATCTCTGCTCCAATAACAAACAAATATGGTGATAGCGGATCTCCTTGCCTGATTCCACGTTCCGGCGTAAATGGTGCAGTCGGTCCGTTGTTGACCAAAACAGAGAAGGACACTGTGCATACACATTCACGGATCCAACCAACAAACTTTTCGTCAAAGCCAAATTGGTAAAGAATTCGAAAAAGAAAGTCCCAGTCCACCCTATCATATGCTTTTTCCATATCCAATTTTACAGCCATCCATCCTTCCTTTGCTTGGCTACTCCTAAACGAATGAAAGATTTCATGGGCTATCAGTACATTGTCTTGGATTGCCCTTCTAGCCACAAACGCTCCTTGAAGTGGGTGGATGATTTTGGAGATTACTACTTTTAATCTTTCTGTTAATATTTTAGCTATTATTTTGTATATCGTTGTGCATAGACTAATAGGCCTGTAGTGGTTCGTTGTCGATGGATTGTCATTTTTTGGTAATAGCGAGATGAACGTATGGTTACTTTGTTTTAAAATCTTTCCTGAGTGAAAAAAGCCTTTTACCGCTTTAACGACTGTGGGACCCACGATGTCCCAATACTTCTTGTAGAATTCTGATGTCATACCATCAGACCCTGGTGATTTATCTGAACCAAGTCGGAATACACTATTCTTTATTTCTTCATTTGTTACTGGCTTCGTCAGTAGGTCATTGTCTTCATCCGTTATTTCCTTATCAACCAATGTCAGATAGTCTTCGAGGATAGCGGTGTTTATCCTTTGTTTTCTGTACCGCATACAGAAATCATTTCTAATTTCTCGACAGATGTTTTCTTCTCCCACAACTTGGGTACCATCAGTTGTCACTATTGTTCTTATGGTTTTGTGATTCCTCCTTCCTGTCGCAATCTTATGAAAGTATCCTGAATTTGAGTCATTCAATTTTACATGTTTTGTCTTTGCCCGTTGCTTCCAATATCTTTTATGGAACTGGAGAATACACTCCTTCTTCCGCAAGAATCGAATCTGTTTTTGTACGAGGGCTGGTTGCGGTGATGCAATAATCTTCTGTTGTAGATCAAGGAGGGTGTCTTCAATTTCCCGTAGTTGTTCAAATGTATTACCGAATGTCTTCCTTTTCCATAGTTTCGTGTGTGCTTTCAGTAGCTGAGTTTTCTTCATGAGCTGGAACATAAATGACCCCTGATAACCGGCTCTCCATGCCTGCTTAACCACATTTCGGTAATCTTTCCTCATAAACCACATATTTTCCATCTTGAAAGGCGCCGCTTTGATCATTCTGCCATTCGTAATGTCAACTGATATTTTGCAGTGGTCGGATGATGTGAATGCATGATTGTGGGTTCGGATTCCTGGGAACCATTGTAGAATGATGTCGCTTACCAATACTCTGTCTAGTTTTTCATAGATATTGTCAATTTCCGTTTTGTTTTTCCGCCACGTAAATCTGTTTCCTGAGGTAGGAATATCGCACAAGTGGCAGGTGTCTTTTAGGTTTCGAAGTCGTTCAAATCGGTTAGTCGTAGGTATACATCCTCCTTTTTTATCCCCTATCTCCTGGATTTCGTTTAGGTCTCCTATGATGATTATAGGTATACCAATCCCAAGCACACAACTCGTAAATTCTGACCAAAAGCTATCCTTTTGAGTCTCATTTGGCGGGGCATATATAAAGCAAAGCGCAAGTACCCATCCTATCAAAAGATTGACGTATTTCATAATAATGTATCTTGGTTGGTGAGCTAGTATTTCAATGTGGAAAGCGCAAGTACCCATCCTATGATGATTATATGTGTAATGTGGAAAGCGCACCAACTCACCAGTGAGACTATTGAAATACTAGCTCATTATATTGTTGCCTTGTTTGACTTCAAACACACAAAAAATGAAACACATATTGTATACGGACTTCAATTTTATGATGAGGTTCGTCCATGAAAACAGTAAGGAAAAATTAGCAAAATCTCACGATTCGAAGGGTAGATTTATTAATTCCGAAAAACTAGGAGGCCGGAAATGAAATTTAATGGACAAGGTAGCGTAATGATAGACCCGAATTCAACGTCTTTGAAGCCTAAGATCCGGCCGCCGGCCGCCGGGGATTGAGGGGCCGACCCGATTTGAACATGTGATCACATGCTAATTACATTTCATTGACATACAAATGACAAAAGAGTTTATGAAAACCCAACATACTCTGTATATAACTTTCTGGGTAATACTTTATTTATTCAAAAATGAATGTTTGAGTTTGAATTTGACTTTTCTAGCCATAAAACGTTGAAAAACAATCTAACTCAGTATATCAATGATTAAGAAAAGTTTATTTGGTCAAAACTTATTTAGAAAAGTTAATTACGAAACAACGATGCACAAAAGAATTTAACCCATTACTTTGTATGCTAATTAATGTATTATAAAATGGACCCGATTTTATATTTATTTGGTCAAAAATTCAAAACTCATTAGCTTAGGCCTCTACATGGGGTCAATTTCGTAGGGTTTTCCTCCCCAAATTGACCCATTACTTTGTATGCTAATCAATGTATTAGAATTTTTTATTGATTTTGTCAAGCTACTTATGGGTCGATTCCGTGAGCTAGAAAAAATGCATTAGGCTGGACAGGTAGCGAGGGTCGGAAGAAGGAAAGCGCTAAGGGGTATAAGAGTGCTATTTATTTTGGAGGATTCTGTCTCCGCTAGCGGAACAAACTACTTATTCCGCTAACGTCGAACGAAGCCTAAGTTATGGACTCGAAACCTGAACCCAATTGTAACCAAGCTATGAACTGGATTATAGAATTAATCTCAGCTGCATGATATAGTATTTTCAGCTCTACCAATACTGAACAAGTAAAAATATGTATAAAGCATGAACTATGCAAATGCCTTCTGTTTCAATGTTGTTGATTTACCATCAAAACCATCAATTGATATTTTCAGCTCTACCAATACTGAACTAGTAAAAATATGTATAAAGCATGAACTCTTGCAGATGCCTTTTGTTTCAATGTTGTTGATTTACCATCAAAACCAATACTTGATATTTGAAACCTGAAATATGATGCCATTTGGCAAGTAACACTATGCATATTTTGGACCTATACATGTATCTATACGACTATACCGTATGATATTTCTCCCGGGCTACGAACGATCTCCTTCGACAGACTTCGCTCCTTCCTGAACAGGTGATTGTTTCCCATTTTGCTCTAAACATTTTACTTCCTCCTTCCTCTCAATCATGGGTGATCTTGGTTGATCACTCAGCTCAATATTTACTTCTAAAGGCTTTTCAACAGACCCATTAGCCATTGGTGATTGTTGTTCCCCTGCTATAAGTTATGCTCGATTAGCAAGTTACAACTCAAACACCAGTGTTGTCTAGCTATGAAATGCAGTGATAAAAAAAAATTACCTGGCCGTATATCTGGGCTTTCGGTGTTGGTATCCCTACTGCCACCTTCCTCAATACCTGGCTCTATATCCGGGCTTTCGGTATCCCTACTGCAGCCTTCATCATCGGGTATCAAGTGTCTACAACTTGCGGAGTTGCTATAATAGACCCAATCGTTTTGAGTGTAGGCCGATTTAACTCTCTTGTAGATCTCCTCCCTTCCGGAGGCTGCGTCTTGTTGGTCCATTTCTATAAGATCCTGCAAGCAGCAATAATGTCAAACTCGACTCGGCTACTTTTTTATTTTATTTCGAAGCTGAGAAGAGGTGATTGTGATGAAAGGTTTTGTACCTGGGCAGCAATGTCCTTGAAAATGGGCAGAAACCTATGCCTGCAATACTCATTGAAGAGAAGGGTGCAGATGATCAATACAACAGTGAACCCTACACAGACCGGCGATGACTTAGTTACGAAAACTCCTAGAGCCATAATTTGTGCCAGCACCATTGAGAATATTGTCGTGTTGTGAATAATCGGCCAATATTGTCCTCCCGTGTCGTACTCAAAAATATAAACGTTCAAAATCTGAAGGAATTCCAAAAACAGATGGTTCTTCCATAAGGAATAGCGAATATGGTCCCTAACAAACTCAGGAACACAAAAGTCTATAGCAAAAATGCAAAACTATTGATAACTAGTGACTTTGAAAGGGATTACTAACCTGGTTACGGTATATGACGAATGCTAGACAAAAGTAAATCAGCAGCAAGGGCAGTATCAAAGGAGCTAATATAGCAAAGCTGAAGCCGAGGAGGCCAAATAGTAGGACACGTGGGACTTCAGTGTGGAAGGGAAAAGTGAAACCGGCACCAAATGGGCCAGCGTTTTTCCTTAAGATGTACTTATAGATGCTGTTGACTAGAAGAGGATAAAGTTGTACGAGCTCAATCGCTAAACTCGCCCACCCAGATGTCAGGACATAAGTCATGAAGAACTTAACCTGAAACCCAGATAATATTTTGTTTTAAATGATTCTGATGCAGGTAGAAAGCACACATCTAAAGTAAAGCAGCTAGTGTTCAGCAACATGAGAGAACATCATAGTATATGTCATAGACGGGAATACTACAACAAGCATACATAACAGCAACAGAGTTGTAAACGAAAGAAACAGCATGTTAAACAAGGATTACCAGTGCCGGTACTGCTCTGGTGGCCAGTTCCCTTGGTATATCCCTTGGATTTGATAGGATGGACAATTGGTTGGTGATCGTTCCGGAAACAAGATTAACAAAGAACACATTCCAGATGGTAAAGTACAAGACTTTCAAGGTAGCAGCCTTTTTCCTTCCACTACGGGAGATAGACCCCTCGATAGTTGAAAATAGTATCATTAATGGTGGAACAATTAAGAGGAACAATATCAATATCACACTCGGTAAGTAGCCTGTAACCACTTGATTCACCGTTGGTCTGCAAAACAGCCATATAAAAACCTTAATTCGATATGAATTACAGTTTAGAAAATTTATAACTGACAACCTTACTATTACTTTACAAAGGGACCCAGAACAATTACTTTGTTACAGAGCGAATGGTACAAAGTAGTACTTACTTTTTTAGAAGTCCTTTCAAGAAGGGGAATGCTCGTATGAACTCTTCTAGATTTGCCAAACTTTGCACAAGGGTTACAGGAGCAAGAAAGAAAATCATGAATGCTGTAGTTGCCATAAGTGTACCAATCTTCCGCATCCAGAACTGTTTATATGGCACACATAGGTTTGACCAGTAGACATCAGACGGTTCTGGAGCTAAATCAGTGACCCACAACGTGGGATTTGATGACTGACGAGCTTGTGCAATGGTAGCAGCATCATAGCGACTTCTAAAAAATACGAAAGCCGCTCCACACTCCTGCGAGAAAAACAAGCTACGTCATGAGAAGGGAACATGTTTCAACCTCCATCAATTATTGAGATGATTCGACTTTCAGTTCATTGGACAAGAGAATAAACAACGTCATGAGAAGGGGACAGGTTGCAAATTTATGTATCAAGTATTATAACCAACCAGACTAAAACCAAAAATAAATTCAACTTAGATCTTACCTTTCCTGTTTCAGGAGTTTCCTGACTATCATCATTAAACTCATTTTTCTCGTTTGCCAATTCTGACTGATTGGAGTTTTGCCGCCCAACACAGTATTTGCAAGGAACAAAGTGTGTTGTATGGTTGTTGATTAAGAAGAGATCATACATCTTTTCAGCCTTTTTCTGCATTTAAGAATAGAAAGTTGCATAAAGGAACCAAGGAGCTCATTCTAGAAAGTTATAAAGGATATCCTGCAAAAAGTTGCAGGGAGTACATCAATGCATACAAGAGAATAAGGACAGGAGATTTTAAATTTCTGTTTATTTATCAGACAAGGGATTGAGATAGGTTAGGAGTTTTATATAATTTCTTCAACAACTTAGTTTTTTTTTTAAATATAACGTCAAGCTCTATTAAATAACATTAACCAGCTGACTTGCCAAAACGTTACTAGCAATTCAAATTTGGTGAAGTGCATAGGAAAAGCGTCTAGTTTCCTAGAAATGGTCACAAAGATAAGTTATATGCAAGCATAAAAGGCCCACAGCAAGCATTCGCTATAAAAAGATAAATTTAATACACTATAAAGCTCATCAAGTTAATTACGTACCATCAACTTCACAATTTTACCACATCGAAGCACCATTTCATGCGATAAGTAACCACTTGAATAATATTTTGTAAAAAACTGTTCTACTGAAGAAGTGTAGTTCTCTTCAGAAGACAGTGGGATACCACGAACAAGCACAGTAAAATAGCTTGATTTGTGTATGGATTCACGAAGATGTCTCAGCCTCAATTTAGATACATTCCTATACTCCTGCAAATAGAAAGATAGCTAATAATGAGATGATTAATTGTAAAACATGGTAAAATCATGAAAAACACTATAATCCATAGCTGGGATGGTTCGTTATCCTTACAAAGTAGAGAAGAATGCAAGCAGAGCAGCTAATGATATATAAAGCAAGACAATGCGCCCAAAGCCTGGTGGACAAGGAGTAAGAAAAGAAGAAACAAAGTCAAGGTCACTAAAGGGTTATATTTCCAAAGAAGCAACTGTATGTTGATCAGTTGATGTCATATAGCCATCAATATAAATTGTAAAAACGAAGGAATGGCCTTACCATCTTGATCCTTCTTTGACATTTTGAATTGTGAATACTTCCAGTGACTCTGAGTTAATACGCACGTGTTTTATATCTTTCCCATAGTAATTCAAAGGAAGCACAAGGAACAGGCAAATGATGGAAGCAATGGAGAAAATCCGTATGCTGCAAACAAACAAATAAACAAGTATAGCCTTCTGTCAGCAAACAACCCAAAAACCGTAAGGTAACACTGAAACTCCGATACATATGGCCAGTTAACCAAGATGCATATATCAGGATGATCACACAGCTGAAAGTTATAGATAGAAACTAGATTATAATCACCTGAAAACAAGGGCCTTGACAAATACAACCGCGTCCAAACCACCAATTTTCATGGTCTCCTCCTCTGTCAGTTCCCAGGCCTGCAGGATCCATCTGGGCGAGGGGACAAATCTGTCAAACCAGTGAGGATCATGGCGCTTTGATCGCATTTGCGCTAGAGTACGCGCAAAGTAGACATGCTTATTTTTCGGCTGCTTTCTCAGCACCGAATATATCGAAAAGAAAAGGGCGCATATGCCCATATTGATCCCAAGCGACGTAAGAAGACCCGATATTTGCATTTTTACCGCAATGTATCAAGATTGTATGTATGTAGCTGTATGTAATCAGTGATCACTAATCACTATAGGGTAAGCATCTGCAGAAGGAGCAAGAGCCTCATGAATTAACACAAATGTTCTGAAAGTACAAATTTAGCATTTGGCTAAAGCCTAAAGCAGCCAACAACTTCAATGATAAACCTGAGAAAAAAAAACTACAACACCTAAAATACCAAACACTGCAAATTTAGGCGAATATCTTGCCTTTCCCTATTTGTAGTGGTCCTAATTCAATGTCCATCATATTGATACAGTGAACAAGAAAAACGGGCGGCCTAATTGCCTAAATTTCCTCTTTTATTCAAACCCTAGCAGAAAAATCCTCCAAATTGCATAGTCAACTACAATACTAGTACTAGTAAAAAGAGAAAATCAAGCATATTAAGAAAGGTATCAGCAAAAATTGGAAACTGTTACCACAAAAAGGGGAAAAAAATCAACGAATTGGGCAATTACCTCCTTCAATGATTGAATCCGAATGATCGAGTACCAATTCGAACTCGATTGCGAACTCAAATACAACCAACAAAAAGGTATATATTCTGGTTTAAAAGGCGAAATTAAAGAGTCTTGGCTTTCACTTCACAGAAACCCCCGAATCGGCCGATTTGCAGCAAGGCAAACACGTGGCCGAGTACGGAGGGGGGTTCCAGAACGGACCGATTGAGTAAAAGCGCAACCAACTGAAAGTTTTGTTCTTTTTGCTGGTGTTGAAAGGTTTAGCGATGGTGAACGGGGTGAATGAAGAGAGCAGAGGGTTTAGTGGTAGGTGGGATTGGGATCGAGAGACTTGGTTTGGTGGAAGGCGGATCTGGAGGAGTGGAAACCGCTCGACGGAGGGAAGAGAGGGATGCAGGCGAGAAAGGCGAAGAAGAAGGGAAGAGGGAGGGAAGAAAATTGAGGGATAAAGATGGATGATTTGATGAGTGGGTCCGAATCAATTAATGGGGGGCCCGCTTTTAGAATTGTGACACCATCGGCACTATTGAAGTCCATAGAATGTGGAATCTTGTGTTTAATCCATGATCGATATATGGGTTTAGAGCGCGTATTAGGTAAAGTACTGCATTTGGATAATATTTATGCCGACATATTACTGTTAATGGAAAATTCTTAAATCATTTATTCATTTAAATACTACGGAATATTTTTTGATTGGAGTATTTTTTGATTGAAGAGATACTAGTTCAAACAAGTAATATTATTCTATTGAACCAATTTGTTATCTACTAATCTACTACTATACTACATCTATTATAGTCTATATTATATATTAAAGTCGAGACTTTTCGAACCTTTCGAACATCTACGTTAATTTTGACCCACTCTATTATTAGGAAATTAATTCTAGAAAATTAATTTTAAAGTCTTTCTTATTCTTATTAATTGTCTAGCATCTATATTCTTCTTTTTCTAATTTCTAATTTTTTCACTTAATTTCTACTTTTTTCAACTATTTGCTTAGACTTATTTTTTATAAATTAAAATTATAATTAATTTGTTAAACTTATTTGTCACTCTGAATTTTTATCTTTATTGTATTTTTATAATCATATACATTGCCATATTTCTTTGTCAATCTTTTATTGTCCCATAAATATATAATTTAAGCTACGATATCTAAAAATATATTTGAAATTTATCTTAAAAATATATAAACTAAATTTGTGTTATAATATTCATTTATAAATTATATTGGTCTATAACTCTACTATTATTAAATTAATTATAATTTTATAAGATCTATTAAAATATTCAATTTATTTCAAAAAACATTATTATTGATACAAGTCTATTTTTCTAAAAGATTTATTTTAATAAGTCTTATTTAACAACAGTTTTGATTTCTATGATCATATAATTTTTTATTAACTATAAATATATATATATATGTTGGTAACATATTTCACTTAAGATCTCATATTGTATCACATTTGATTTTTTTAATTAATCAAATATATTTTGAAATAATATTATAGCAATTTATCTATTTTTTTGTTTAAGTCATATTATATAGTCTTAACATCAAATCACGATTTTGGATTAACAAAATATTGTAACGATTTTGGATGAAAAAGACGATATCAATATCAAATTCCTAATAATATTATCATGCATTCCTTTATTGATTAAATAATATGCCAACAAATTATTATCGATCGTCTCTCATACAAGGTACGGGCAATAATCTAGTACAATATAAAGCATAACGTATGTCTTTGTTAAAATTTGCGTCATCCCATCAACGCTGAATAAAAATTCTTATCAATATTGAATAAAATAATAACTTTATTTTAAAAATGGTAACTAATGTTGTTAATTTATTTTCCTAATATAAATCAATACTAGCAAATATTGTTAGAATTAATAGAAAAATTGATTTTTGATATCTTACCTAATTTTGATATGAAATTATAACTTTTATTTAAATGTTTTTTATTTTAGATAAAAGTAATTATACTTTGTATACGTCAACAAAAGAGGTCGGGAATGAAATTTAACGGGCTTGACCCATCGTATCATGTACGACCATGTCTCAAATATTATAATTATTTTTAAGTACAATATTATATGAAATTTATAAATGCTTGTTTTCACTTACTAATAAAAAAAAACTAATCATTTTTAGTACTATTATATTAAATTCAATTTAAATTTTTTTTTGTCATATAATTTGATCGTAATATATTTTCTCATTTATAAATTTCTCGTAATATTACAATTGGATTTGTCGCATAAACGTTCCTAAGATACTATACTTTGTATATGAAAGTGTAGCTATCCTAGAGAATGAATAATGAGTCTTTTCGTACTATGTATATAAATCATGATTTTGTACTCAATATAATTTGTTTCAGATAGATATAGATTTTAGCATTATTATATAAATTTGGGTCCGGATCCGGTAGGAATGATTATTATGGTAGGAAATAGGAATGAATCATAGCCATTGGATGAGGAGAGATCAAGGGCTCAAGAAAAAAAAAGGGGAAAAAAACGGCACGGGCGTATTTTTCGGAAAACGGCACGGGCGTCCAGATTTGTGCAACCGTATGGCCTATTTATGCAACCGTATTTGTGCAACTCTATGGCCGATTTGTGCAACTCTATGGCCGATTTGTGCAACCATATTTGTGCAACTCTATTGCTTATTTGTGCAACTCTATGATCAATTTTGCATTCATGTCATATTTTATGACAGTCGAAGTTCGTATAGTTTGTTTCGCTTTGGCAATTTGTGCAACTCTATTGCCAATGTGTTGAATTCTATGGTAAATTTGTTCATCAATATTTGTGCAACTCAATGGTCAAGTTTGTGCAACTCAATGGTCAATTTGTTCATTCATATTTGTTCAACTCTATTGCCAATGTGTTGAATTCTATGGTCAATTTGTTCATCAATATTTGTGCAACTCAATGGTCAAATTTGTGCAACTCAATGGTCAAGTTTGTGCAACTCAATGGTCAATTTGTTCATTCATATTTGTTCAACTCTATTGCCAATGTGTTGAATTCCATGGTCAATTTGTTCATCAATATTTGTGCAATTCAATGGTCAAATTTGTGCAACTCAATGGTCAAGTTTGTGCAACTCAATAGTCAATTTGTTCAACTCTATTGCCAATGTGTTGAATTCTGTTGTCAATTTGTTCATCAATATTTGTGCAACTCAATGGTCAAATTTGTGCAACTCAATGGTTAATTTGTTCATTCATATTTGTTCAACTTTATTGTCAATGTGTTGAATTCTATGGTCAATTTATTCATCAATATTTGTACAACTCAATGGTCAAATTTGTGCAACTCAATGGTCAAATTTGTATAACTCTATGGTCAATTTGACAAACGAGTAACCTAAAAATGCCAATGAAGAAAATCACTCCATTACAACACCTAATTGAAGCTTGGAATTCAATCATACCAAAATTCACTATGACAAAATCTATTCAAATCTATTAATTAGCACAATGTCCTTGTCAGACAGGCCCATATGACCAAATATATCACGCAAGTGGTCAGTACCTATTACAAAGACATTTGAATATTAATTAGCACTTGTTACTTTTAGCATCTTCACTGCAAGTGGAACTTAACACAAACATGTCAACAAACCTTTCTTCGCATCAGGCAGTCGGCCTTCTGGCGGTGGCTCTTTCTTGTCCTGTTCATGTGAATTTAGATGTATCAAACTTAGCAGGAACATAATTCATCAATAATGTGAAATAAAACCCGGGGAAATCGAGTTCTTACAGGTCTACCCGGGTGGAAAGGGATCTCAAGGCCACCAGTTATCTCCACAGCAACAACTCCTGCCAACTGTACAAAATGATTACAGATCAGTGACATTTCAAGACTTCAACTGAACCAAAACTAGAAAACAAGGCGTTGAAAACTTGCCTGGTAGAAGTCTGCATAGGTCAAATTGGGGAACTTTTCCTTGATCGGCTCGAGCAACCTGACAACAATGTCAAGGCCATTGTTGGCTTCATGAGCAAGCTCGGACGGATTTCTCACGCCATCCGAAGATTCCGAACGGCGACGAAAGAACCGAAGAGAGTGGCCCCGGCGAAGGCGGATTTGCCGAGAGAGGCGGCAGAGTTGGGAGCGACATTGTCAGGAGTCACGGCCGGTATATCGGCGGAGGACGGGCCTCGTACTCTGACGCTCCGCCACCGCCTGTCGAGAACTCTGCTTGCAGAGATCGGGACACGAGATCTGGATCGCCGGTTCACCGACGCGCTCAGGAGCGTCAGGATCGCCGGTTCATCGGCAAAATCTCGATTCGAAATCGCCGGATTCGGCCTCGATCCGGTGGCCGCAGAAGAAGCTCATGATCTCGGAGCGAGAGACGTTGGTGATGGCGGAATCGGCGTCGTGCTCGTCCTCCGAGGCCGACGAGCTCGAAGGCGTGGCTCCGGAGACCTAATGCGTGTGGGATCCGGCCAAGGAGGAGATGAGGAAGAAGAGCAAATCGACCGGATCTTCGAAGCGGTGGCGGATCCGATATCTGCTTTACCGGAGCAACAGCGACGGCGGTGACAGATTCGTCTGTCTGAGCTCCAAACAGCAAGATCAATCTCGGAAGACGGAAGCCGGTGACGGAACCACGGCGGAGGCGGCGTCGCCGGAGAAGACAGATCTGGCGGAGGCGTTCACGGCGGATCTGGCGGAGACGGAAGCTCGGGGAGGGCAGGGGAGCGAACGGAAGGGACGCTGGGGTGTTCGTGGAAGGAGGAGAGCGGATGCAAGCGATTTTTGTCAATGGACGTTTTAGTCAGATGTACGGACAAAGGGGATGGGTATTTATGACCGTAGGATGAGAATAATCCAACGGTACAAGATTATTCCTATTTCTTACCCTAATATTCCTTCCTACGTGACTCTTTCTCTATAAATTTTAATAAATTATGGATTTTTTTGATATTAATATGTAAGAATTAGATAAAGATAGATGTTATAAAATTATAACTAATTTAATAATAGTATTATAGTAGAGTTATAGATCAATATAAATCATAAATGAATATTATAACACAAATTTAGTTTATATATTTCTAAGATATTTTTCAAATATATTTTTTGATATTTGTAGCTTAAATTATAAATTTATGGGACAAAAAAGATTGACAAAGAAATTTGGAGAATGTATATGAGTATAAAAAAAACAATAAAAACACAAATTCAGAGCGACTAAAATTTTTTAACAAATTAATCATAATTTTGATTTATAAAAATAGAATGTCTAAGGAAATAGTTAAAATAAATAGAAATTAGGTGAAAAAAGATAGAAATTAGAAGAAGATAGATAGATAGATGATAAACAATTAGTAAGAATAAAAAAGACTTTAAAATTGTTTTTCTAAATTTTCGTTCCTTATATAGAGTGAGACCAGAATTAACATGAAAACTCAAAAAGTCTCGAGTTTAATACGGAGTATATAGTAGTATGTTATTAGATTAATATCTCGGCAAAAAAATTCACGTTTCAAGAAATAATGATAGACCCGAATTTGAGGGGGCCGACCCTATATTTGACCATGTGATCACATGCTAAGTAGATTATATCAATAATTACGAAAAGTATGCCAAAAATAATTAAGAAAAGTTTCCGCCTCTCCTTCGACCAAAAAATAATTAAGAAAAGTTTAATTATTTGGTCAAAAGTTAGTTAGAATTACTAAATCTATAATCTTCATAATACACCATCAATATTATGAAGATCTTTTATTTTCTACCTTAGGACACAAGGAAGTATACCTTAGGGCACAAGTACTAGAAAATAACTATTATCTCGTGCCCTAAGGTAGTTTGGGTTTCAAGATCTTATACACCAAGTGAGGATATCCTCAAGTTTGTAGTCCGAAACTGAAAACTTCACTCTCTAGGTTCGATCTTGCTCCATCTAATTAATTCTCCTTTAATTTGTTCTGTTCAGCTGGTTTAATTGTAGGTTTTAGTTGGTTTGATTTAGGGGTAGGGGGGCTAGGGTTCCTCTTGTTGCACGTTTTTTTCTTGATTAATTTCATCTTTCCATATGCAATTTATTGAATTTTTGCCTGATTGATTGTGTTGCATCGGTTGAATCTCAGAAAAACAAAATTGATTTTACTTTACTTTTGGGAGCTTTGCTATTAGATCTTGTCAATGTTTTTTTTTTTTTGCTACATATGGATATGCTCATCACGTAGGGTTTCCTCCCCAAATTGATTGTGATTATTATTAAACCCTAATTGCTAGAAATTCTATGTTTTACGATTAGTTTAGGCCACACCAAGAGATTAGATATCCGGTTTTCTACTGCTATTTGCTTCATCTTAATTAAAGGAATCCATAGATTGGAGCCTGAGAACCTAGTTTTAGCTTTGAGATTTTGTGACCTCTTTGGATCAAGAACCATACTTTAAGTGATCATTCTAAATGATGCCTCCACTTTGATTACAGTTGATATACATCAACAAGTGCTCCAAATCCAAACTAACAAGCCGAAAAACGCAGGCGAAAACTCGATGAAAAGGAAGCGGTCTCCATTGCCTATGCAGCCCATGCCAGAAGATATCACATTGTCTAGTTCACGTATGCACTTCTTGTATTTGCTCTTGAGATAGTTTTTGTTCAGTTTCATTTTCATTCTAATTATGTTTTTCATAGTGTGCACTTTTGACCATTGAATTTGGTTTCTTGTTTTATGACTATTAACAGAATATGATCTTTTGATGCAGACCGGGCTTCTAAGGAAGCCGAAATCAAACCCGAATCCAGGGACTTGGAATCAGACGAGTCAGTGTCGACGCTATACCACAGATGGCGCCTCCATCACAACATAACCAGGGCACCCGATGAGACGGATGACAGGCTCGACATTTTCAAGGAGAATGCGATTCACCTCTTCGAAATGAACCAAAAGGACCCTTCTTGCCAGTTTCACCTCTCTTCCGTTTGCGACGAAAGAGATATGTTTGGTTAGTTTGTCTATCTTGCTCTCCTCTCATCTGCTAACCTGGCTAAGAGTTTTTTTTCTTTGTTAACTTGGCCAAAATCGGTCCGGTGTTGTCCATTCCAGAAGCAGACTCGTCGTATGGTGATGAACGAACGAGGCTCACGGCCACAGAAGAGGACTTGGAATCGGACGAAGCGGTCTGGGACCTCTACTATAGATGGTGCGTCTATCACACGATATTCAGGACACCCGAACAGATGCGACAGAGGTTCGACAACTTCAAAACGAGCATGTCTTATGCTGTTAAAATGAGCCAAAAGAAAGATCCCTCTTCCAACTCTTATAGAGATTTTTGTTCAAACTACCTGTCTATCTGGTGTGACATTATAGAGATTCGATGTTAGTTGTCTTTCTTACTCTCCCTTTTGTTCTTTTTTGCTTTTGAGATGATTTTTGTTCCAACTCGATCATCTTCATTCTTATGTTTGTAATGATGCATTCATTGCTGGCGCTTAGAGCTTTCTCTTTGTTAACTTAACTATATTGTTTCAATTCAATATCATATCTTACGCAGATTCGTCCGGTGTTGATGAAATGACACTCGCACCCACAAACGAGGACATGGAATCGGACGAGGCTTTATGGGACCTGTATCGCAGGTGGCGCGACCATCATAAGATACACAGGACGCCCGAGGAGATGAAGCTGGCGTTCAAAAGCTTCAAGAAGGTTGCGACTCATGCTTTCGAAATGAGCCAAAGGGACTCCTCTGTGGCGTTTTGCCTGTCCAGTTGGTGCGACGAAACAGTCATGTGCTGTGAGTAGTCTATCTTGCTCTCCCCTCTTATGTCATTTGCTTTTGAGATGGTTTCATCTAGCTATAGGCCTTGCTACATTTCCTCCAAAAAGTATACTTTTTTTCAAAAACTAATTTTAAAACTCTTGAAATACGTGCAATCTCTTTACTTTTTACGTTTTTTAAGACAAAAAACACTACTCTTCCGAAAAAACTACTTTTTTCAAACAAGTGTAGCAAGCCCATAGTGTGCTAAAAGGCGCGCGCATTGGCACTCTTGCGACGGCTCATAACCACTTGGTGCTTCAAACTTGCCGTTGTTTCGTCATGAACATATGTTTTGGAAGAACACTGAATTCATATCCATTCTTGTGCAGTTACTGAAGTGAGCCTCATACCAACAGAGAGGGACTTAAAATCGGGCAATGCGTTGTTGAACTTCTACCATAGATTCGACCGTAGTTATTACAGACACACGGATCCTGAGGAGATGCGGAAGAGGTTCTACAACTTCAAGAAGATTGTGGATCACGTCTTCGAAAAGAACAAACTGGACCCTTCTGGTCCGGTTTCCTTGGGCCGCAATTGCGACAAAAAAGATGTTAGGCTCGGTCAGTCAGAGTGTCTATCTTGTCCTTCCCTCTTGTGTTATGTTCTTCAATTCATCCTTATGTTTTTTCATGCGTGTATGATGTTTTTTTCTATGCGTTTTGCGCGCAGATGAGGCTACTAGGACACTTTGCATCATGCCCACATTTAGGGACTTGGCATCGGACGAGACAGTGTTGGCCCTATACCGCAGATGGTGCATCCAAGAAGAGACGCCCAGGACGCCCGAGGAGATGCGTCAGAGGTTCGACATTTTCAAAGAGTGTGCGCTTGAGGTGTTTGAAATGAACGTTGAGAGGCCAGGCTCGCAAGCCATGTTAGGTGAGTGCGACGAGTAGGAATGGCTGTCTTATGTAGTTAACATTGGCGTGTGTGTGTTCAAACATTGTACTCTTGAATTGGATCAATTGAGCTTGTTTCAAGTGCTTCTGTAAATCCATCTTTCTCAATTAAGACGCCTAACGTATATAGCTTCTAGTGCATAGTTTGGGCTTTAGATTCTCTATACCTCTATGTTAAACAAGTGGTTTGGTTTGGACTGATGATCTTGAGTGAAAACAAGGCCTCACAGATTCAGTTAAATTGTTTGAGGATTGGCGGTAAAATCATGTAGTTTTAAATGCTACTTTTAGGATTGGGTGCAAGACTAGAAGCTATGGGTCCAAATTGTATAATCATTGGCCATCCTAATGTTCCCTTTTACTGACTTGTGACTTTGAATTGATTTTCTCCTCATATCAAACCTACCTTCATGAAAGTTATGCTTGGGAGAACAAAGCAAAACAAGAGTCAGTGACTTTGAACTGATTTTCGCCTCATATCAAACCTACCTTCATGAAAGTTATGCTTGGGAGAACAAAGCAAAACAAAATGCAATATATTATATATAAGATAATGTTTATCCGGCCATAAAATGGAAACCCTACAAGTATATCTAGTTTTCATTTTTTTTAATTCTATCTCCGGGGAGTTAATTGATTGCTTGGTTTTAGTGGTAAGTTTATTTTCTTAGATAATTATGATTAAATTAAATAAAAAGATAATATTTAGATAAACTTTTATCTGTTGTTATAAGTATAGAATATATCATTAAGTTTGGAAAGTAAGACTATATAGGCTTATTTTGTTCGACCTCGCTCAGTTTGCAGTCAGTCTCCAAAGGCTTCATGTATTTTCTCCAGGGTTAGCAACAGATCGAGGTTTGTAATTTCATGTTGTGCAATTAATCTAAAACAAGGCATTAACTTTAATTTGTTGTTTTTCTGCTGCCTGAGTGGATCGGAACTTGATAGAGCCTTGTTTTACCTTTGAGAATTTGTGACCTCTTTAGATGAAGAACCCTAGCTAATTCAGTTGATCCTGTTTTTATGTGTGTGCTTTGTAGGGGTATATCTTACCCCTTCTGAATGATGTTTCCACACTCTATTCCAGACGTTTTGAAAGAGCGTCCCAAAGCCAAACATGGTGGGAACAGACAGCCAAAGATCGAACACAGGCGCAATGGAACCGAAACCGAACCCGAAACCGTCCCCGTTGACAAGGCAACCTATGCCGGAAGAGGCTACATTGCCTAGTCCGCGTATGCGCTTGTGCTATTTACTATATTGACTTATTGAGATTGATGTGTTTGTTCAATTCCATTCTTATGTTTGTCATAATGTGTGTGGGCTTAGTTACATGATCTTTATATGTAGACCGTGCTTCTAAGGAAGTCGACATCATTCCCGAATTCAAGGACTTGGAATCCGATGAGGCGGTGTCGAGCCTATACCATAGATGGTGCCTTCACTACAACATAAGCAGGACCCCCGAGGAGACGGATGAGAGGCTTGACATTTTCAGGCAGAACGCGGTTCAGGTCTTCGAAATGAACCAGATGGACCCGTCTTGCCAGTTTCACCTCTCCTCCTCTTGCGACGAAAAAGATCTCTTCGGTTAGTTGCGCGCCTATCTTGTTCTCCCATTATTATGCATGGTTGTTTTGAGATAAATTTTGTATGGTTTCCTTTTCATTCTTATATAGAATAAAGGCTAGACTCTGGTTTGAGGACAAGCTGTAGAAATTGGAACATGTAATTAGTGCATTTTTTCTTTGAAATTGGATCATGTTAAGGAATAGCTTTTAGGATGTGTGTGATCTATGGCACCCATGTTGTTTTACGCAGACTCGTCTGGTCATGAAGAAACGACCCTCACACCCACGGAGTAACAGAACCTGTAAACTAAGAGTAAAAGGGACAGCTTTGTAATGAAGAAGGGGATGAACGAGGGCAAGCAAGGATTGGGTTAACACCCTGTTGAGGGTGCCATTTTTGGGTTTTTGATTTTATCTATACAGTAGCCGTTTTGGAGGAGAAATGCTCAGCTCCTTTATTACAAGATGAGAGTATATATATGAAAGAAAGGACTGCAATCCCTAGGTCACTCCCTCAGGTTGCTCACGTGTCATCAAACCGGAAATATATGAAAGAAATAAAAATGGATCCGGTTTACCACTACATAACATCCCCCCACAAGCTGGAGCAGGATTTGTCATGCCCAGCTTGAACAATAACTCTTGGAATTGTGATGATGGCAATATCTTGGTCAATACGTCTGCCAACTAGTGTCTTGTGGGAAGATAGGACAACTGAAGTAGACCCTCCATCACTTTCTCTCGGGTGAAGTGACAATCAATCTCTATATGTTTAGTCCGCTCGTGGAATACCGGATTCTTGGCTATGTGTAAGGCTGATTTGTTGTCACAATGCAGGACAACTGGTGTGAGATCCGTCAAGGACATTTCCTGAAGTAAATTAACTAGCCATGTGACCTCTGATGCTGCGTGGGACATGGCTCGGTATTCAGCTTCCGAGGAACTCCTTGAGATAGTGGCCTGCTTCTTGGAACGCCAACAGATGGGGTTTTGACCAAGCATGAGTACATACCCTGTCACAGACCTTCGAGTCATAGGGCATGAGGCCCAATCCGAGTCTGAGAAGGCTTGTAATGTCAAAGATGTTCCAGGTTGAAAGAGCAGTCCATAATTCAGTGTGCTTCGTACATACTTCAGCATATGGTGTAATGCTTCCAAGTGACCCAAGCAGGGTTTTTGAAGAAACTGACTCAGAGTTTGGACTCCAAAGGAAAGATCAGGCCTGGTGTTTGTCAGATAATTAAGTTTCCCGACAAGGCTTCTGAATAGTGTAGGATCATCGAGTGCAGGCCCGGAATTATCACTGGTGATCTTGAAGTTTAGAGGCAGAGGAGTCATACAAGTAGAATGAGGAGGTATATGAGCATCAGCCAAAATTTCTCGGGCAAATTTCTGCTGAGATAAGATCATCTTATCAGATTCATACATGACTTGAATGCCCAGAAAATAATTCAGTTTCCCCAGGTCTTTGATACTAAACAGAGAGTGCAACGTCTTCTTGAGATGAGAAATGGCATGGGCATCAGTTCCTGTAATCAAAACGTCATCAACATACACTGCTAGAATGGTGATGTCTTTCCCGTCTCGTTTGATGAACAAGGAAGGGTCAGAATTGGACTGAACAAAATCAACGTGCTTTAAAGTAGCTGCTAATTTCTGGTACCATTGTCGAGAGGCCTGTTTGAGGCCATATAAGGATTTGATGAGTTTACAGACATGATTCATGGGATTGGGAATTCCTTCGGGCATTGTCATATAGACCTCCTCAACTAGATCTCCATGCAAAAATGCGTTGTTCACATCCATTTGAAAAACGTCCCATCCTTTAGAAATAGCGACTGCAAGTAAGGCTCTAATTGTCGTCATCCTCACAACAGGTGAGAAAGTCTCCTCATAGTCAACTCCATATTTCTGAGTATATCCCTTCGCCACCAACCGAGCCTTATACCTCTCTATCGTTCCATCAGCTCTCATCTTCACCTTATAGACCCATCGACAACCGATGGCCTTCTTATTTGGTGGCAAGGGCATCTCCATCCAATGTGATTAACCTGCAAAGCTTCAATTTCTTTGTTCATAGCATCAATCCAACGCGGATCCCTAGAGGCTTGGGTATAGGTTTTTGGTTCAAGGTGACTATTTGAATTGTTGGTGGGATCGACACATACATCAGAAGATATAAGAGATGAAGAAAAACCAGCAATAAGAGGAAATTGAGACACATTGATGCTACTGTTGCAAACGTAATCCTTAAGGTAAGATGGTGGAGCTTTGGCCCTAGTGGATCTTCTCGGAGGATCCTGTTGGTTTTCAATGGAGTCAACATCAGATGGGTATCCTGGAGACATGGACTCATGAAAGGGTGAAGAAGGTGGTGAGGTATTTTGAGTGGTGTTTGAAGTGGTAGTGTGGTCTTCAGGATCATGTAGGGAAGGAGAAGAATTTGAAGGTATGGACTGAGTTACAGAGGTGTCATGAACAAGAGCTGGCAAGGGAGAAGGATCGGAAAGCTTGTCTTTTAAGGCCATGGGAAAAATCATTTCATGGAAGTGAACATCTCTGCTTAAGAAAACCTTAAGGGTTTGCAAGTTAAGGAGTTTAAAACCCTTCACTCCTGGGCTGAAACCGAGAAAAACACATGGCTGACTTCTTGGATCAAACTTCTTTCTATGATCTTTTAGGGTGCTAGCAAAACAAAGACATCCAAAGGGTCTTAGGTTATCATAGTTAGGCTGGGATTTATATAGGAGTTCAAAAGGGGTTTTAAAGTTGAGTGAAACAAGGGGAAACCGATTGATCAAATAGGTCGCGTGTAGAACACACTCCCCCCAGAAGGTATGTGGTAGGTTGGATTAAAAAAAGAGGGCTCGGGCTGTCTCAAGCAAGTGTTTGTGCTTGCGTTCCACCACCCCGTTTTGTTGCGGTGTTTGAACACAAGAGGTTTGGTGAAGAATTCCCTTGGTGGAATAAAATTCTTTGGCAAAATGGCTACAAAACTCAGCTCCATTATCACTTCTTATGGCCTTAACTGAGCAATCAAATTGTTTTTCAACATAAGTGATGAAGGATTGAAGGATGGGAAAAGCATTGCTTTTGTGAGACATTAGATGTGTCCATGTTGTTCGTGTAAAATCATCCACCACAGTTAAGAAGTATTTGTATCCATTATATGTAGAGACATGATAGGGCCCCCAAATATCCACATGAATCAATTGAAAAGGAGTGGTAGACTTGATAGAACTTATAGGAAAAGGTCCCCTTTGTTGTCTAGCTTGAGGGCAAATATCACACACATGTGTTTTGTCAACATAAACATTCTTCAAAAAATAAAATAAGTGCATCTGACTAAAAGGGATGTGTCCAAGGCGCAAATGCCACAGCTTGAAAGAAGTAAGACAAATCTGACTAGAAGACTTATTACAAGACTTAGTGGAAAGCTGGAAAGAAGAGAAGCTGGCTGGGATGTCTTTGGAGAGGTATAGACCATTGCATTCTTCACCAAGAACCATTAAGTTGTTCATTGAAAGGTCCTGGAGAAGTAAACACTGATCGGGTGTGAAAAGAAGATACACTTTCAAATCTTTAGTCAATTGAGATGTAGAGAGTAAGTTGAAGGAAAATTTTGGAACATGAAGAACGTTTTGCAAAACCAGACCGTCATGAAGTTTGACAGTCCCCATGTGTGTGATAATTGACTTACTAGAATCTGGCATAGTAATGTACTCTGGTTTGGCTAAGGGTAGATAGGAATCAAATAGGTTTAGGTGAGGAGTTATGTGATGGGTCGCCCCACTTTGAAAATCACTACTAGCAGAGAAAGAGAAAGCTTTACCTGTCATCCCGCTTGACCTGGAAGATGTCTGAGATGTCTGGCTATGAGTTTCACCTTTGCTCAGTAAAGCTAGCAGTTGATTGACTTGATCTTGTGTGAGATAGGACGCCTTTTCTCCTGAATCGCCTGATCCACTCGAAGAGGCTTGACCCTGATGAAAGTCATTGTTGCCGTTCACTGTGTTTGCACTTCCTCTTTGTTGCTGCTGTCTATCTTCTCTTGGAGGCGGATATCCATGAACCTTGAAGCATCTTTCAATGGTATGTCCATGGGTTTTACAATGCTCACAATAGTACATCAGACGTCTGTCTGTAGTGTTCGAACCTCTTCCACCTCCCCTTGACTGATTGTTGTATCCTCCTCTTCCTGGATTCATGTAGCCTCCTCTTCCTGTATTTCCCGTGTTGTTGAAGTTTCCCCTGCCTGTCCCATTTCTGTATGCATTAAATGCACTGGAATCATTTCCAATCCCTGTAGAGGACTTGAGTTCTCGTTGCTTCTCATCTTGCAATACCATTCGGTATGCTTCTGCCAAATTAGGCATGGGTCTCATCATTAAAATGTTGGCTCTCACCATGTTATAAACTTCGTTGAGCCCAACCAGAAACTGAATCACTTGTTGACTCAGAATGAATTGTGGAGTCGGTCCCATGATGCCACAACTCGCACAACTCGGTATTTCAACCAACATAATGTACTCATCCCATAGTTTCTTGAACTTAGAATAATATGCAGTGATTGCCATGTTGGCTTGACAGACATTGAACAACTCCTTTTGCACTTGAAACATTCTTGTACAGTTCGGGGTTCCATAACGCATCCTCAAATCCTCCCAAATCTCAGTAGCTGAATCACAATACAATAAGGTCTCTGCAATATCTTTTTCAACCGAGTGCAACAACCATGACATTACCATACTATTACATCTCTCCCATTGACTAAGAAGAGGTGAATCCAAATCAGGTTTGACACATCTTCCATTCACAAAGTCTATTTTGTTTTTAGCTTTAAGTGATACCTCAACCGATCGCTTCCAATGGTAAAAATTTCTGTCGTTGAGCAGCTGTGTGGATAGGACGTAGGTGGGATGGTCACTGTGATGAAGATACATCACATCTTGGCCCAAGGAATCGCTCTTTCTCGCAGCAAGATCAGACCTTGCTCCATGGTTTTCGGTAGCGAACTCGTTTTCGAAGGTCGGGTTTCCTGAATCTTCTTCTATCTCGTTTCCAGACATGGCTTAGGTGGGTTACAGATTCCGCTCAAATACGCTCTGATACCATAACAGAACCTGTAAACTAAGAGTAAAAGGGACAGCTTTGTAATGAAGAAGGGGATGAACGAGGGCAAGTAAGGATTGGGTTAACACCCTGTTGAGGGTGCCATTTTTGGGTTTTTGATTTTATCTATACAGTAGCCGTTTTGGAGGAGAAATGCTCAGCTCCTTTATTACAAGATGAGAGTATATATATGAAAGAAAGGACTGCAATCCCTAGGTCACTCCCTCAGGTTGCTCACGTGTCATCAAACCGGAAATATATGAAAGAAATAAAAATGGATCCGGTTCACCACTACATAACACGGAGAAGGACTTGGAATCGGACGAAGCGGTCTGGGACCTCTACTATAGATGGTGCATCCATCACATGATTCTCAGGACACCCGATGAGATGCGTCAGAGGTTCGACAACTTCAAGACGAGCGCGTCTTACGCTGTTAAAACAAACCAACAGAAGGACCCCTCTTCGGACTCTTGCCTGTCTATCTGGTGTGACAAAATGGAGATTCGGTGTTAGTTGTCTTTCTTACTCTCCCTTTTGTCTTTTTTTAACTTTTGAGATGATTTTTGTTCAAACCCGTCTCCATTCTTATGTTTGTTATTATTATGATGCATTCTTATGTTTTGTTATCATTATGATGCATTCTTATGTTTGTTATTCTTATGATTGCATTCTTAACTGATTGTAATGTGGAATGATTTTCAATCCAATACCATACCTTATGCAGATTCGTCTGGTGTCGAAGAAACGACGCTCGCACCCACAAACGAGGACATGGAGTCGGACGAGGCTCTATGGGACCTGTATCGCAGATGGCGCGACCATCACAAGATACACAGGACGCCCGAGGAGACGAAGCTGGCGTTCAAAAGCTTCAAGAAGGCCGGGGCCCACGCTTTCGAAATGAGCCAAAGGGACTCCACTGTCCGGTTTTGCCTGTCCAGCTGGTGCGACGAAACAGTCATCCACTGTCAGTCGCATCAATCTTGCTCTCCACTCTTATGTCATTCGCGTGGAACATTGATTGATTTCATCTCCACCATTGTTGTGCAGTTCACGGAGTGAGGACCACACCCACGGAGAGGGACTTAATATCGGGCAACGTGTTGTTGGACTTGTACCATAGATGTAACCGTATATGCTATATGTACAGGGATCCTGAGGAGATGCAGGAGAGGTTCCACAACTTCAAGAAGAGCGCGCATCGTGTTTTCGAAAAGAACAAAGAGGACCCCTTTCATCCGTTTCGCTTGAGAGACCGTTGCGACGAAGAAGGCATTGAGCTCGGTGAGGCGTCCTATGACTTGTTCTTCCCTCTTCTTCTGTTTGATACATTGCTTTTGTTTTCCATATATGATCATGTGTTTGTGTACTGATTGAGCCTTATACATATGTGTTCTGCAGACGAGGCGGCTAGGCCAATGCACGTCATGCCCACGTTCAAGGACTTGGCATCAGACGAGGCGGTGTGGGCATTGTACCACAGATGGTGCATCTGGGAGTGCAAGCCCAGGACCCCCGAGGAGATGTGTCAGAGGTTCGACTTTTTCAAGGGGTTTGCGCTTCGGATTTTCGAAAGGAACATCGAGCGCCCAGGCACGCAAGCCTTGATACTCGGATGCGACAAGCCACATGAACGCAGGCTTTGGTCTTGAGTTTGGATCGTTTGAGCTAGCTGTTTCTTGTTTGTTGTTGTTTATTTGAAAACCAGCTTGCTACTATGATCATTATCTATCTATCTTGAAGACTTTGTCGTACTTAAACCGAACCCGATCAATCTGAAACCAGTTTTAACCCGAGATTGTGGTACTTATGAGTAGAGCTCCAAGTTTAAAACAAGTGGAAAAAACGTTGTAAGTGTATATACATGGTTGTACATGTAACACATTGCACATACATCTAACTTTGACAGGCCTTAAATAGAATGGTCCTTATATACACATGGCATTTGAAGCACACAAACCAATAATAGGAAGAATGGTCCTTATATACACATGGTCTTTGAGAACACAAACCAATAATAGAACGGCGTAAAAATGCAATCTATTTGAGCCATAAATGGCGTCGCCACTATTCAAATAATTCACCAATCAGCCGAATTGATACATAAATGTGTTTGCTGGTGGAAAGTGGGCAACTACAACAACCCACCTCACATTTAATGTCACTCTTTCTCTTCTTCCCCTTTCATTTATAAACCAAACCCTCAATTGGGTCATTCGCCTAATCATTTTCCCCCAATTCGGCTCGTCTTCTTCTTCTTCTTCATCATCAGAGATCCAATTTGACCATGGTGGGGCCCAGAAGGCCACAATTTGTTCTCTTTGGCTCTTCAATTGTGCAGATGAGCTTTGGCCATAGGGGTTGGGGCGCCATGCTTTCTGATATCTATTCTCGCAAGGTTTTTCCTCTTCTTGCCCCCTTTTTGTAAAAAGGGTTTTCTTTTATGCTGTTTTTACAGGCATTACAATGTTTATTATATGATATGATCCATTTAGTCAAGGGTTGAACATTTTGGTGAAGACCCAAGAATGGTTGTAGCTTTGTAGACTTGTAGTGCATAGTTTGAGCTCTTTTGAGTGAAAGCCAAGGCCTCACAGACTCTGATCAAAGGTTTTTAGGATAGTTGAACTGTTAGAATTGTTTGAGGATTGGCTGTAAAGTCATGAGTAGTTTAAAGGCTACTTTTTGGGTTGGGTGTAACACTAAAAGCTAACCAATTGTAGTTTCTGGAGGTCTGTTTTTATTGTACAACCATAGCTTCTCAAATTTGACACTTTAGGCAAGAGAAAAGACGTCTCTTTCTTGATTGTTCTGCTGCAATAATCGCGAGTTTCTTATGTACATAACGCCCTACAGGCCGACGTAGTTGTGCGAGGATACTTCGGTTGGAACTCTCGTCGGGCGCTTCAGATCCTTGATAAGGTCTTTCCAAAGGTGCAGTTTCTATTTTACAGCTCTTCTCTCATGTTCATGAAGAATACTCACTGTATTGACATGTGACTTTGAATTGAATGTCCCCTTTGTTTTCGTGGCAGGATGACGCAATGCAGCCTTCATTGGTTATAGTTTACTTTGGAGGTAATGACTCCATGGGACCGCATGCATCAGGCCTTGGGCCTCATGTGCCGCTTCCAGAATATGTCGAGAACATGAGAAAAATCGCCAATCATATCAAGGTAATAGCTCTTAAACCAAATGAAGCATTCTTGAAGTTTTGTCCTTGATGTTTCTTGCACTAACACAGTTTTTCTTTCTTTGTTTCTGCGTTTAGAATCTTTCCGATACAATTCGGATTATTTTCCTCAGTTGCCCTCCAGTCAATGAGGACAAAATCCGAGAAAACAAAAGGTTTACCTCATCGGCTATTTTATTTTGTATTGCTGTTTAGTCATATGGCAAATGATTGACCCTATATATGCTCGTTTTGAACCAGCACGTACTTGAGTGAGCTAGTTCGAACCAATGAGCTATGCCGGTCATATTCTGAAGCCTGCATCGATCTGTGCAAGGAGATGAACATTCAAGTTGTTGATCTCTGGACCGTGCTTCAGAAGAGGGAGGATTGGCAGACCGCTTGTTTCACGTAAGCTCACGATGTAACTTCACAAAGATCTAACTTTCGTAGTATATAACAGAAATCCAACGAAATGTTAACCATGACTTCATAAGTCTCTAGTAAAAATGCATATTCTATCACGTTACATCTATCACTAATATTGATTTTTTTCGCCTTGTGCTAGTGATGGGATTCATTTGTCCGCGGACGGTAGCAAGATAGTTGTGGAGGAGATACTCAAGGTGATAAAGGAAGCCGATTGGAAGCCAAGCTTGCACTGGAAATCAATGCCCACCGAGTTCTCTGAGGACTCTCCGTATGATCTTGTTGCCTCCGACGGGAAAACGACGCTCAACCCTTCTGAATGGACTTACTACAGGGAGATCGAGTGGGAATGAACAGCCATTAGTATTAGTTGATCAGGGTTTCTGTTAATGATCTCACAGTGAATTTGGGTAGTGAATTTTCATTGCTCCCAATCTTTGTGTTAGAAATTTGGAAATTCTGTAGTCTCTGGAACTTGGACCCTTGGGGTTAACTTTTCTGTCAAAGATCTTGTGTTCAGATGGTTGAACTTTTCTCAGACTCTGTTTCGGAACTATGGGACTTTAGCGACTTTAGCTTTGATCAGATTCAGCATCCAGACATTTTTGGTGACCTCAAATGTTACACTCATTAGTCCAGGGTCCAAAAAATAAAAAAACAAATTCGCTAGAAGGAGGGGTTGAACCTCCGACCTTGTGGTTAACAGCCACACGCTCTAACCAACTGAGCTATTCCAGCTTTTTGGTATAATGCTCTCATAAAAGTTTATATTAGCACAGTAAAAGTAAAATAACTCACAATTCTCATCATATCTTGTATTGGTTATTGGCTCAAGGCAGTCCCGGTTTTAACTCAGAAATAAGTACTTGGTATCTACCAAAGTACGAAGCATTTTAACCTTGAGAAAGTGTCGTATCACAAGTCAAAAAAATTGAGTATACTTTGAAAATTTGAGTACAAATGAGGGACACACTTCACCTAAGTACATAAACAATTCTATTGCATCCGTAGCAATGCAATTTATTTGGTTGAAAGTCAAGTTCAAGGGTTGAACTCGCACCAAGGCAAAATTAAGGCATACTACATGATACCGGTGCAATTCTACTGTTTCGAATTGATGTTCCGAAATTGTGTTTGTGTGTGCTAGAAGAGGTCCTATACATCTTAAATGTAGAGGCCCATGTGTGGATATGTGCCATGAAACACCATTTCGGAAGAGGATTCCGAAACAGAAGATTATTGTCAACATGATACTGGTCCCTCAACGGAAAAATGTCAACTACATACAATACATCGTTTTGGGGTAATTTTGCAACAAAATAGTTATTCTATCCATCTTCTACAAAAAAAACAATTAACAAGCTGAGCCCCTTTTTGGGGCTACATTTGTAAATTGCCCCTTTTACAGTCCTTGCCAACTCTTATAAATTCCCCAGATAACAAACAGACCACCACGTTCGAACACAATCAACTCCATCGCTCAGTCAGATCTCCGTCCCCAACATGCCTCCGCCGGCCACCGCCATCGCCGGCGAACCACCATCCTCCGACTCCGACTACGATTCCGACTCCGCTCCGACCTCCACCACCCAATCCCTCCGTCACGTGGACCTCTCCACCACCGTCTTCAAATCCTACCTCTCAACCAACGCCCACCACTCCGATCCAGATCTCGACCTCTCCAAGATCCAATCTTTCCTCATCTCCTCCTCCTCGGGCGCCCTCTCCTGCCTAATCTGCCTCGAACGCATCCGCAACCACGACCCGACCTGGTCCTGCTCCGCCCTCTGTTTCTCCGTCTTCCACCTCCAATGCATCCAGACCTGGGGCCAACAATCCTCCTCCCTCTCCGCCTCCCGTGCCCTCACTCGCCTCCCTATCACCGCCGATCGCGCCGACGAGGCCTCCGTCTGGAGCTGCCCTAAATGCCGTTCCGACTTCCCCAAAACCCTAATCCCCAAGCTCTACCTCTGCTACTGCGGAAAGTTGCAGGATCCGCCTCTCGATCCGTGGATTTTGCCTCATTCGTGTGGCGAGATCTGTGGTCGGCCGTTGAAGAATAATTGTGGACATAATTGCCTTTTGTTGTGTCACCCTGGCCCCTGCCCCTCCTGCCCTAAGCTCGTCAAAACCAGGTGATATGTTAATTAGTTTTTGGGGTTAATTAGGATTTGTGTTTCACTGTATATAGTTTTGTATGCCTTTTATATTTTAGTCGCCCTAATACCGATCAAAAGTCGATCGCACAGATACTCATATTTTAGTGTTTATTACTATATTAAGGGTTTTTTTTTGAATGTTATGATCTAAAAGAAACTAAACTAATTAAGTAATGCAAAACTATAGATGATTTGTGAAGTATGAGGGAAATATGCAACAGAATGAATATTTTCTTGATTGATTTCTTCATTGAAGGCATACAAGACTATATACAATGAAATGCTAAAACCTAATCCTAGCGGTTAACAAACGCGTGCAGGGGAAAGAATTGTAAAGAAAATTCGAGAAGAGAGATAAGCTCTGATTTATATAAAATACACTAATAAAATTATATAATCAATGTATGACCAGGTGCTTCTGCGGAGGGGTTGAGGATGTGAGAAGGTGCGGGTTCAAGGACTTCTCGTGTAAGTCTCGGTGTGGGAGGCGGTTGAGCTGTGGGAGCCATGAGTGTGATGAGGTCTGCCATGAAGGGGATTGTCCTCCTTGTAAGAGGAAGGGGGTTTACAGGTGCCAATGTGGGAGGGTGGAGGAGGAGAGGGAGTGTTTCGAGAGGGGGTTTCGATGTGAGGGTTCTTGTGAGAGGGTTTTGGGGTGTGGGAAGCATACGTGTAGCCGTGGATGCCATGGGGGGAAGTGTGGTGAGTGCCCTATGCAGGGGAGGAGGACTTGCCCCTGTGAGAAGAAGGTGTATGAAGGGATGGCTTGTGATGTGGATGCGCCCTTGTGTGGGGCGACTTGTGAGAAGAGGTTGGGATGTGGGGTGCATAGGTGTAATGAGAGGTGCCACCGTGGCCCGTGTTTGAATACTTGTAGGAGTGTGGTTACCAAAGCTTGCCGGTGTGGGGGCTTGAGAAAACAGGTAGAAGTATAAGCTTTCTTGGTTTATGCTGTATATATATATAGGATCAATGTCTTGTTATATACATTAGAGATGACAGCTACATACTAAATTATCTGGTTGAAAATAGAAACGCATAATTTACATATGTATATATTTGAATGTATGCAAATTTAATGATATGGCTGGAGGGTACATCTGGTTTGATAAATTCCTATAATGTTTGTACATTATGACATAAAGCCATGTGTACTAATACTTGAGTAGGTACCGTGTCATCAAGAATTGCAATGTGAAAGGAAATGTTTGAGAGTACATCTGGTTTGATTAACTCCACTATGTTTGTACATTATGACATAAAACCATGTGTACTAATACTAGAGTAGGTACCGTGTCATCAAGAATTGCAATGTGAAAGGAAATGTTTGAGGGAACGGGACTGTGGGCGCCATGCTTGCAGGCGGAAGTGCTGTGACGGAGACTGCCCTCCTTGTTCAGAGGCAAGCCTTGTGACTTTACATTTACTGTTATTTTTTTTTGTGAACGGGGGAAGGTACTGAATTTGCAATGGTTCTCAGGTGTGTGGCAGGAGGCTGCGTTGTAGAAATCACAAATGTCCATCGCCATGTCATAGGTGTGTTACCAGCTGGTTGATCTGTTTCAGTTTACGGCCTTGAATTTTGATTGAGAGTGATCGTTTTTGTCATTGTGTCAATACTGTTTGTACAGCACTGTCCTTAACATTTGCTCAAGCTCAGATATGCTAATAATATTATACTGTCCTAGTACGGTTATTTTGGTTCTTTCTTGCCGGTTAGGTGATTGTCTTTGTAGTAGTGCAGTATGAACTGTGGGGTAATTTGCATGTAGATTCTTAGAATTTGCATAATGTTAGTTTTTTTTTTGGTGAGACATAATGTTAGTTTATTTAGATATTGTTTGTATACTTTTTACTTGTATCAAAGGTTTCTCAGGCTCAGCATGTTGTTTTGTTGTCCCAGGGGTCCTTGTGCTCCTTGTCCACTCATGGTTACAATTTCATGTGCCTGTGGGCACACACGATTCGAGGTGAATATCTAAATGATTATTTTTACTGATTTGATCCCTTTTGTGGCCATTGTTTCAATAAATCCCTGAGATTTTGGCTCTCTTTGACCAAAAAATTTTGTCTGATAGGTTAGAACTCAGATGTTTAAGCTCAACGCTAGTTGCTGTCACTGAGATTTTTCTTTTGAGAGACTTTGGGACAGTTGTACTATGTTTATATATTTTTGGTCAAACTGTACTATGTTTATTTCTGCCGTTCTGAATTGTGGAGTCATGTTGCTCCTACCTGTTATGCTTATCAGTAATTAAATGATTAATGTAATAGGTTCCATGTGGTACTGAAGCAGAGCAGAAACCGCCTCGTTGCCGCAAATTATGTCATATCTCTCGTTTGTGCAGGCATAGTTCAATCACCAAGGTATTGCTTCTTTCATCACAGCTCTAAGTTATTGTATATTTTGTTTGGCATCAAGATATGTGTCTCTCTGCTCTACAGTATTTTCTTCTATGCATTTCTTATATGATCTTCTGTTTGTCTTGAAAGTTACCTTGCTCATGGCTGCAAAGTTTTTCATGTAGAGCTATGTTGTCAACTTCCTGTCCATCACTTTGCTGCTGTTTGATAAGATCTATTTCTTCTTTTCAAATTTTAATGTTTTGATGCATTTTGGTCCTTCTATTTTTATACATTTGTTTGTTCTAGTATATGAAAGAGGCTATATTGTTCAACATTATGCTTATCATGGATTATGGTTCCTGACAAGTTGTCTACTACAGCCACACAAATGCCATTATGGAGCTTGCCCTCCATGTCGCCTTCCCTGTGGAGAAGAATATCCATGCAGTCACATATGCAAACTTGAGTATGTCACTGCCTTTCTATCTTTTCATCAAACAATTTCTGCCAATCACATCATATTGCTTTCTTTTCTTATTGTTTTTTAATCAAGGATCCTATCTTTCTACTTGCAGGTGCCATGGTCCTAGGCCTCCTCCTAAACTAGAGTACACTCTGAAGCCAAAGAAGAAGAAAGCAAATTACCAAAGTGAACCAACTCCCGGTACACCTTGCCCTCCATGTCCAGAACTTGTTTGGAGATCATGTCGTGGACAACACATTGGAGCAGATAAAATGGTTGGTTTTTGACCCTTCTTTCATGCAGTTATATTCTTTTTGTCTCTTTAAACATCTGTCATACTCACTCAGCAGTCAGCATAATTGATTTTGTCATTATCACTTGGGAAAATTTCTTTTCAGATGGTATGTTCCAAAAGAGCAGATTTTTCCTGTGACAATTTGTGCGGAAATCTTCTTCCTTGTGGCAATCACTTTTGCACCAAAACTTGCCATGTTCTGAAGAGTGCATCACCATCTGTCGGTCACGAAAGAGGCGAGTCATGTGAAGTGTGTAATCTTCGATGTGACAAGGTTGAAATCCTAGAATTTTCTTTTCCTGATAAAAGCTTCCTTGCCTAATTCTCCCTTTACAATTTACACCAAGACTAATTATTCGCTTCTAATTCCTAAATACCATGCTCTCTACAGGAAAGGAGCCCAACATGCCCACATTCTTGTCCATTGCGTTGTCACCCTGGGGAATGCCCTCCTTGTAAAGTGCTCATAAAACGAGGATGCCATTGTGGGGCAATGGTTCATGTTTTCGAGTGTTTGTATTACAACACCTTGTCCAAAGATGAACAATTAAGAGTTCGTTCATGCAATGGACCTTGTCACAGGTAATTCACACGGTCTAGATTTTTGTGGTCTTTCATTGAAGCTGTAGTTCTTGTATTTTTAGACTGATGGTTTTTGACATCCATTTTATACATTTGCAGAAAGTTACTAAACTGTTCACATCTCTGCCCAGAGATTTGTCATCCTGGGGAATGCCCATCTCCAGATAAATGCATTAAAAAGGTACCTAGATGCCAGCTATGTGCTTCCTCTTATAGATACTACGAATACTGATAGTCCTACTTATTCTGTTGGCAACATATCACTTAAAAGTTGTTAGATTCTTAAGTACCTTATGGTTTTGAATTAAACAAGCTGGGGTAAACTGGACAAAATACCCCTTATTTAGGCCTTTTTACCCAAATGCATTCTTTATCTTATAAATCGCATTGAACCACCCATTCTCCATGCTATGTCCTTATCCAGTTTTAAATGTACAAGGGTCCATGATCTAATTTATCCACCTCTCTCTAAAGCAATGCAAAAACTCTGTAACAATGAACTTGTTGATGATCAACTTAAGTGTTAAATTGAGGGCAAAGTGCAATAAGATGTGGCATAAGCAATAGTTTAGTTGATACAAGATTAGTTTTTTCTTGAAAGCTTGCATGTTTTTTTACCGACTTTTGTCCATCAACAGGTTGCAGTTCGCTGCAGATGCCATAACCTGAAGAAAGAATGGCTTTGCCAAGATGTTCAAGCCGCTCATCGAAAAGATGGTCGTGAACCTAAAGACATACCAAAAAGTCAGTTTGGAGTTGGACTTCTTCCTTGCAGTTCTGAGTGCAAGAGTAAGCTGCAAATGGCTGAGTCAGAATTACAGCAACGTAAACCAAAGGCCTTAGAGGTAAACTTTTTTTTTTTCTAAATTTGCATAAACATTTCCAGCAACCCAGATATACTTTTACTCTGATTTAGTGTCATTTTGAGGTAAAATATGTTCGATTGTCTAAAGAAAGATTTAACCTTGTAAGCCTGTGATCCATGGAAATTAGTCTCTGTTAAATTAAACGCCGACTATTTCTAATATGTAGCTAAACACATGTTTCTTTGATCTCGTTTTTACCTTCTCTTCTATCCCATGGCAATCCACCAACTTAATTAAGACTTAAGGGTGGTTTTGTACAAACATGTACGGAACGAAAAAGTAGGGATGCTATTGTTTTAAATTCTTAATGATGCTGATAATACTCTTTTTTTTTTCCCCCCTCTGAAAGACAAAGATTGATTCAGAGAATGCAAATGTTGGCAAAAAACTTAGAAAAAGGCGTGAGCACACACAAGATTCCAAACAGGTTTCATTATTCCAGGTACATATCAAGTTTTAATCTCTCTCTAAGTGCTTTTTACTTCACATTTTCTTACTCTTGTGTTTCCTCATGCAGAAAATCATGGCTGCCCTATGGAGGTTCTTCTTAGTAGTCACCCTTCTAGCGACTCTGATTGCAGTGATCTATTTCGGGTACAAAGGTCTCTTTATCCTGTCCGACTGGATGAACGAGGCTGAAAAGCGTCGACAAACAAGAGGATTTCCGCGCATCTGATACAGGTTTCGTACTTACACGGTGAGATATAGAGATTAGCTAAGCACCAAAAGCTAAACTACTCACATTTTATACTTATTACCACATTCTGTTTTATTCTTTAGGGTTCAATAAGCTGAACTGGTGAGTGGTTTAGTAAGGTGTTGAGAAAAGAGTGAAAAGGTTTTTGTGATTCTTGCACTTGGTAACTTAACCTACGAATTTGCATTTTGTAAAAATGAACATGATAAATTATTTTGCCGGTGGATTATGGGTTTCATGGTTATTTAGCTCATAATGTATCGTTTAATCTATACATGGTTTGAGAAAAATGTAATGTCATTGGCTAGCTCATGTCTTGACTCTTGTGTTTTCAAAAACACAAGCTCAAATTGTTTATTAATCTACCCGACCAACCTAAGAATTTTAGAACTCGGATCAGGCATCTTTCAACCTAACTAATTTCAAACTTGAAAACAGCCTAAATTGAAGCCGGGTTGATCTGACCGACCAATCTACCCACACACCAATAAACCCACCAACTTTACTTGCCTCCACTTCTTATTAAAAAGCTTTCACTCATTTTCCCCATGTCACAAAGCTTTCACACAATCACACCCTAATATGAACAAACAAAGCATTGATTCATACAACCAATTCATGGCGATTCTTATTTACAGTTTCTTCAGTTTATGTCTTAATTTTCTAAGTGGGTAGTCTTTTTTTCTTATTTAAGGCAATAGTTTTTGTCGAACGGGTCGGGTTTGGTCCATAAACGAGTTTGAGTCCATAAAATTTACGGTCAATCGGGTAGTTGTGGGTTTCTCAAGAGGTTAGGGTCGACCCAATGGGTCAAGGACGTCATCCACCAAGCAAGTTTTGATTTCGACCCAATCAGGCTCGGATCACTTTTGACCACACTGATATTTAGACCGGATTCTTCAATTCTAAAATTGCCAAACAAGTGAAGACGAGTTGTGGACTCGGGTCGTCCTATCGGGCTCCATTTCTGCAGAAGTGTTGCATCACAAAACTTTTTGTTAATACCATTTTTCGAAGGTTAATAATGGCGGACAATCCAAATACTATGAAATAGCCAAGACTATAAAGAGGGGGGCAAAGAAAGGGAAGGACCCCCAATCTTGTTCTTTTCAGCTAACCCATATTTTGGTTGATTTTATACTTCACCAAACAACCATGAAAACTGAAAAGTATTACAGTCCAAATTTGTATGTTCAAACTTCAAAGTCAAAATACTGATACCATACGTTTCAGCAAGGCCTTTTTCCAAACATCAGTATTGGACCACTTTCAAAGCCACCTTTTGAAAGAGAAGTGGCCTTCTGCTTTCTATTCAGAATGAATTAAATGATTGTAGGACTTTTCAGTTTTCTCACCTTCCTCTTACTTATTTTTCAAATTTGTTTTCACAGTTTAATTTTTTTTCATAAATTTCAATCAAGATGATCCAGAAGCTGTGTGAAGAACAAATCATTTGTAGTCTTGCAAAGCATGGGACTAATACATTATAGGGAAACAGAAAACTTTTCATTGTAGAAACATCAGCAATGGAATTTAGGATTTCAAACTCATAGTTCCCCATTCAAGAGCCATCGCTCAACTGGGTCAAGAATTGACAACTGAGTCGTCTCATTGGACTGAGTCTTATTTGTTTACTAGTCCAATTATCAAACATACCATAGTTTATAACTTTCTGGCAGAAAGAAATCAATGATTTTTCTTCTCTTGTTAGATGTTAGCAAATCCTCCTGCAAGAACAAATTTCCACGGCAAAACCCCCAAGTCTATACACAAAGAATGCAAAAAACTTGCACATAAATCACTAAGAAAATCAAACAAAATGAAAGTAAAAATGAAATCAATGATGCTCTAATCTGACCCAATTGACATGGAAGCACTTGACATACTTGCATGGTGGCTCTCTTCGCAAAGCGCCAAAGCGCGCTCCAAATTAGCAACAATATCAGCCATTGTTAACCTATCTTTCCCTTCAAGATGCACACAATGCATTGCTGTGTAAGCCACAAGCTCAACCGCCTCGGACTCGTTCAAATCCGGTGGGCCCACTCTCGAGTCCAAGATCTTTACCAAATCTCCCGCCATAATCGCTGGCACTGCGAAATCAACCACGCTCATTGGAGCTCCTCCATCTTCCTCTTCGCCCCTGAAAATCGCCTTTTTGCCCGTTAAAAGCTCAAGCAACACGACACCGAATCCATAAACGTCGCTCTTATCTGTTAACACATTTAGCCCATAATACTCGGGATCAATGTACCCGACTGTTCCAGCTGCTTTCAAAGGCCTGAAATCTTGATCATTGTCTGGACCCATTAATGAGAGCCCGAAATCAGAAACTCTTGCTGTCCAAGTTGAATCAAGCAAGATGTTTGAAGATTTAATGTCACGGTGTATGATTGGCGGGACTGCGTAGTTGTGGAGGTATTCAATCCCACGGGAAGCGTCTAATGCAATCTTGATCCTCATCTTCCATGAATTCACTAAGCTGTTGGGCTTCTCCATGTTCTTCTTGTTGTGCAAATGATCATAGAGCGCCCCGTTTTTCATGTAGTCATAGACGAGCAGTCTCTCATCTCTCTCTTCACAAAACCCGACCAGCCTAACCAAATGCTTATGATGGAGCCTAGACAGAAATGACAATTCAGATTCAAACGCTGTTTCTTTCTCTTGATACTTCTTCGCCTTTGGACCCGTTTCACCTCTTTTAATAGCAACCTCTCTACCATCTAACAGCTTTCCCCTATACACTACTCCAAAGCTCCCGGCTCCAATCTTGTTCTCCAATGCGAAGTTATCAGTGGCGTTAGCAAGGTCTACGAAGGTGAACTCTTCAGCCATATCCGGGTGCTTCATGGAAGACGTCCCGCTCCTCTGACGTCTCATGGCTCTTGAGCTCTGTCGTCTGATTGTCAATGATCTGGATGGAGGACTGTTGGTCGACAAACGCCCACCATTTGATCCTCCCCTGCTGATCTGCGGCTGCACTGAATTATGGATCTTCTTTCTCCCACAAAACGCGCCCATGTATAAACAGTATATGATGGTACAGATCCCAGCTAAGCAACCAACTGATCCAACAATTGCAAAAGCCAACAGACCTCTTCTCAAGGGCTTTGATGGTGAAGATGGAGATGACGGTAATGATGATGGTGGTGGACTCTGAGATGGCGGTGGTGAAGAGAGGGAACTACAAGGCAAGCAGATTTGTCCCGAGTTAGAACAAAGCCGTTGGGACTCAGGATACACACCACATCCACAAGACGACTGAGCACACGGACCAGGGAGAAACACAGACGACGAACTGTCACTGAGATTACCACTACCAGGCCAACCAGGCCCCCAACAGACCACTGAGAAATTATTGGAAATCAAACCACACACGAAATCCGAACCCGCCGTGATCAGCTCGAACGAGACTCCGTCCGTCGAGTTCCTCGAATAACGCCCCCCTCCACCCCAGCAAGCCACTGTTCTATTCAATGCCCTAATCCCACAGGTGAAATTCAACCCTAGGGCTACCTGAATGAATGACTCTCCACCCGGAAAATCCAATTGGCCAGAGCTATTGCTACCTTTACACATTAAAGATCCATCAGACGACTTGAATCCACAAACATGAGATCCACCGGCCACAATCTGTGACAATGAAGTGTTACCAAATTGATCTCCAATAGCCCTAGCCGAATCCGAGCCCCAACACCAAACCCTAGAATTGGTACTACTACCGATCAGAATCCCACACGAAAACCCTAATCCAGACGAGATCGACCGGAAACCGGTAAATCCGTCCGGAGGCGTAATCGAGCCGTTGATCCCTCTCCAACAGAGGACGCCATTGGTGGAGTTCACGATCGCACAGACGTGGTCATCGCCGACGGAGATCTCACTCAATTGAGAGTTGCTATTGAAGTAGATCCTCTTAGGGCTGAAATTAGTGGAATTACCGTTTCGGAGGGCGGTGTCCCAGCAGAGGAGGCTGTATCCGCCTGCTCGGAGTGCGCAGAAGAAGCTCTTGCCTCCGGCGATGGAGTCGTAGGAGACATTAGGTCGGACGGAGACTCTCCGGCCGTCGGAAAAGCACTCGATCCTCCGATTGGACTCGCCGGCGACGATTCCGCAGAGCGTGTTGGTGGAGTAGACGGCGGCGACGGTGGCGCCGGAGCCGAGAGACTCGCCGGAAGGGAGTTGGGAGATGAAGACGAGGATGCCGAAAATTCCGGTGACGATGGCGGCGGAAGGGGGAAAGTGATGGTTTAGCGTCATCTAATGGAGTCTGATGACTTCATTGGAGGGAGGAAGAAGAAGGAGAGGGATTGAAGGAGAGAGGAAGAAGAAGAAGAAGATGGAAGGACGCCATGGGAGGGGAAATGGAGGTCTGTTTATACAAGCTTCTCTCACAAGTCATTTTCGGAGAGCAGGAAAAAAGAATGAACTTTTTAGAAGGTGAGACGAAAATTAATAAATTATTCATATTTTATTTTATTTTTGTTTTCCTTATTTGCTTTCATGTTTTGAACGGAAGGTTTTTTAATTTAATGCAAGTTTTTGAACGGAAGTTTATCGGGGTTTCGTATTCACACATCTGAATTCGGCCGACGTTATGTTATACGTAGTACTGTAATTAATTAAGATAAATGCATGTTTTAATTGTTTGAGGATTGTATTTGGCTTTGAGTAAGATAAAATGCAATGTATTACAATTGATCTGATTAATCGTATTTCATTAATGGGAGAAATACAATGTTGAATGTAATTATTTTTTATTTGGTATATTAGTGACTTTAATGAAATATTCCCTCGTTTTCAAGCAATAAAACAAAAATCGTCTTTTGATTTCATTCAGCTTATGTGGGGAAAACTTAATCTTTCCATTAGTGTTTAATATGATCATTGAATGGTTGTATATGTACCAGTTGAATTTGCCCAGAATGCAATACGAAATAGTGTAAACAGAGTAAAGTTCAACGCCTGTAAATATGAAGCAATATTCATGAACGACTTCAAAATAGATACGGTAAAATTCTGTTATTCCTAATTTTTTTTCACTTGAGTTGAGATGAATTCTACCGATCTCCTAAAAGTGAGATAAATCCTTTATTCCTTTTGTATAAAGATTTTGTGAATGTTTTTATTGTTCCGATTATTTAGCTGGCCTCTATATGAATTTTTTTTGGTTGGCATACACTTAAATCTGTGGTTGTTTAATATAAATTTAAAAGTTAAGAATAGCTTTAATACTTCAATAAAATAAACCAAATGTATGTTTCGACCAAAAAACAGAGAGATAGTGTATGTCAATAATTGTGAAACTCTAAGATAGTGTTAGATACTTACATTTCACACATTTTACAAAAGGGAAATTGTGATGACCGATGTTTTGCAAATTTTGCATGGTATAGAGGACTTTCCATAATTTCAAGTGGTAATCTTGAGATTTTGCACATTTCACGTGACAGTTTTGAGATATTAAAAAATTATTAAAAGTATTTAATATGTAGTCATATTGTTTTGTTTAATTTAATAAAGTACCCTTACTTTTTATATAAATGTCTTATAAGTTATATAAATTTTATATTCTATATGAAACTACATATTCTCAATTTGTATGGTTAAATAATATCCTTCTAAATCATGAAAATCACATTCAAATTAGAAATATTTTCCACCATTTTTATTTCTCTGAGAAAATATAAACTTGTAAGTTTTATAAAAAAAAAGTTTATATTTGAAAAGAGTTCTTTATGCATTAAGTAAAAAAAATTGCTTTTTAAAATGAAAATAACAAATATTTATAAAAATAATAGTATATTTTATCATGAAGTATGTGTAAACATGAACTTTATAAAGTTTTCTTACATAAACACGTAAGATTAGGTGTTTTTTTCAAGTTATAAAGACCACCTAATAAAAAACATGTGTATTACTATTAACCATGCTATTATATATTTTATAAAATAGTTAGGTAGTTTAAAAATAAAATAAAATCATGGGTTATTTATTAAACTAAACCAAATAATATGGCTACATTTCAAATATTTTAAACAATTTATAATATTACGAGACTATCACGCGAAATGAGCAAAACCTTAAAATTATCACGCAAAATTTACAAAACCCCAAAATTCCCTTTGCAAAACTACAAAACACACATTTTCCAAGATGTGATGAAGGTTGAATTTTGAGCTAATGCAAATCCATGGTTCACGGTTGATGATTTGGAACAAGAAGGTACACATCGTGTACGTCATGTTGATTAAAATGATTCCATAACAAGCTAATGTCAAATTTTTGTAATTAACCAAGTTTAAACATATTGAATACATTAAACTAACGTTTATATATAGGCCTTTTTGGACTTCCGCCACGTAGCTCGTGGTCAAACATGTGCATGCGTATGGTATAATGAGAGGTCCAAACTGGGTGGCGGCTTTTTATTAATTATTATTATTATTATTATGATAAAGTAAATATGTAATAACTAATCGCCACCGGATTTGCCAGTTCATTTCCCTTTCTTTTTTTTTTTGGTTGAGAGTTCATTTCCCTTGTATTGATCAATAACTAATTACTTTGATCAATACATGTGTTCCTCTATACATGTGGTCTTTCATTCTTCTAAACTTGGGAACATTCACACTCAACTGCTCCAATTGTCTTTTCAACTCACCAATATAATTATGGCCGGGTAAGCAGCATTTGGGTTCAAACAAAAAGGCCCATGATTGGTCTTAATTGAGTATTTGTATGCAAAAGTAAAGCATTTTAGTCTTAGCTAGTGGTAACATGTTGGGCCTTTGTTTATCCGTCACAATATGTTACATGTCTGTTAGGGTGTTGTTATAAATAAGCGTTTGCTTATTTGGTTGTTTAGAGCTGTAACAGACTCTAGAAGTTGTTGTGTGTTGCTTGGGATAAAAGCCTCTCTTTGTGTAACAGAAATGGCATCCATGAACGAGTAAAGTTTCTCTTCCAATTCTTGCTCTATCTCTTCTGAATTCTCTTCTCTTCTCTCTTCTATCTCTAATTCTGTATTCTACTCTCGTCTATCTCCAAATTCCTGTTACAGATCGTAACAATTGGTATCAAAGCCCAACAGATCCTGATATGGCGGACGGAACTAGGTTTAAGGTGATCGAGAATCAGGTTCAACAGCTTCAACAATTCGCTGAGACGGCGAAGGCGTTTATCGACGAAGCTCGATCGAAGGAGGATAAAGTTCAGAAGTCGATCGATGAGACCAAACAACAAATCCAAGATCTGCGGAAGGATTTGGCGTCGATGATCCAGGGATTGGTGTCTCAGCAGAAGTCGCCGGTGCGGAACTCCGATCAGAGTGTTGAAGTTAGGGAAAAAGGAATTCTGGCGTCTGAAGGAACTCCATTGCCAGGAGTGGAAGCTCATGTGAAATCGGTGGATCTTGAAAATCACAAGAATTCTGGTCAGGCAATAAGAATTGATGAATCCAGTGTGCGGCCTGTGAATCTCGCAACTCACAAGATCGGCGTTCCAGAACAACGATCGCATAGTCCGGAGGTCCAGGGTTCAAATTGGAATCAGGATTACAGAGGTGGCCGATTTCCAAAGGTGGATTTTCCAGTTTTTGACGGCAATAAGCCAAGGAGCTGGATTCGAAAATGCGAGAAGTTCTTTGCTATTTTTGCAATCCAGGAGGCTCAGAGAGTGGAATTTGCGGCAATGTATGTCAACGGCAGAGCTGATGTGTGGCTTCAAGGTTTCCTGATGCAGAAGTCGAAGGTTCTTTGGGAGGAATTTAAGGAGGCAGTTTGTGCTCGGTTTGGGGAAAGACAGGGGGCTGACATTGTTGAGGATTTTAACAAGCTCGAGCAGACAGGAGAGTTGGAGGATTATAATGAAAAGTTTGAAGATCTACGTGCAAGTATGTTAGGTTTTAATGCTCATTTGCCTGAATCATATTTTGTCTCAAGCTATGTTAGTGGCTTGCGCAGTGAGATCAAGGCTTTAGTGAAATTGAACAGGCCAGCGACATTGATGGAAGCTTTTGATCTGGCTAAGTTGCACAATGTGGCTGTGAATGAGATTGTTAAGCTCAACAAATGGAGAGGCAGTGTGTCAGGGAATTTTCACAAGAATTCCAGTTTTGAGTCCAAGTTGCCTCAGAAATCTTACAGTGGAGGTCTTGCTCCAATATCCAATTCAGGTACGAAAACTCTTAGCTCTACTAATAGTACTTCTGTTCCTGATAGTAGAGAGGCTAGGAGGGTAGCTGGTTTGTGTTATAAGTGTGGTGAAAAGTACTTCTTGGGACATAGATGTAAGTCACAGTCCTTGCATAGTTTGTTGGCTGCCCAAGTTGGTGATATTGCTTCTGTGGAGCAGGAGGATGTTGAGAATCCGTTAAGTGAGGAATTGTTGAATCAAGAAGAGGCTAATCCTGAAGTATATGTTCATGCTATTACGGGTAGCAGCCCTTTAACAACAATTAAGATTAGAGGGGTGACAAAAGGGAGGGCTATGACTATTCTTATTGATAGTGGAGCTACCCATAGCTTTGTGGATCCGAGGTTGATTAGAGATGCAGGATTTGATAGTGTTGAAGCTTCTGTGGTGGAGGTTACAGTTGCTAGTGGTGAGAAGCTTTATAGCCATAAGATTTGTAAGGATTTCAGCTGGTGTATGCAGGGTTCTGCTTTTGAGTTTGATTTGAGAATCTTAAAGCTTGGTGGTTGTGATTTGGTTTTGGGAGGAGATTGGTTGAGGAAGTATAGTCCAGTGATTTTTGATTTTAGAACATTGAAAATTTCTTTCTTGAAAGATGGCAAGCAAGTGGAATTTTCTGGGATGACAGAGGAGAGCAGTCATAGAAGTATGAGGGGTACTACTTTAAAGAAATTGCTTAGGAAAGGGGTACCAATGATCATTACACAAGTTGCTCAGTTGTTTGCTGTGGAGAGTAAGGAGATAGCTCTTCCAGAAGAGATCATGGCTTTGCTTGAGGAGTTTAAGGATATTTTTGAGGAGCCAAAAGGTCTTCCTCCTGAGAGGGGTAATGAGCACACTATTCCATTGAAGCCTGGAGCAGTTCCTGTTTGTGCTCGCCCTTATAGGTATGCTTTTCAGCAGAAAAATGAGATTGAAAAGCAGGTTAAGGAGATGTTACAGTCAGCTATTATAAGGCCTAGTCAATCACCTTATGCTTCTCCTACCTTACTTGTTAAGAAGAAAGATGGTACTTGGCGTTTTTGTGTTGACTATAGACAATTGAATGAAATTACAGTCAAAGACAAGTTTCCTATTCCTCACATTGAGGAGCTTTTGGATGAATTGAATGGAGCTTGTTGGTTTTCAAAATTGGATTTGAGAGCTGGATATCATCAAGTTAGGGTGCATGAGTTGGATATTCCTAAAACTGCTTTTAGGACACACCATGGGCACTATGAGTTTAAGGTGATGCCTTTTGGTCTTACAAATGCCCCTGCTACATTTCAGGCTATGATGAATACTGTTTTGAGAAGTATTTGAGGAAATTTGTTCTGGTTTTCTTTGATGATATACTGGTGTTTAGCAGAACTTTGGAGTTGCATGTGTTGCATTTAAGGAAAGTGTTGCAGTTATTAAGGTTGCATCAGTTATATGCTAAACGTTCCAAGTGTGCTTTTGCTCAGTCTTCAGTAGAGTATTTAGGCCACATCATTTCAGGAAAAGGGGTGTCTACAGATCCTAATAAGGTTTCAGCCATGCTTTCTTGGCCTGTGCCTAAGTCTTTGAAAGGGTTGAGAGGTTTTTTAGGACTTACAGGATACTACAGGCGCTTTATTCCTGGTTATGGTATGTTGGCTAAGCCATTGACTGATTTGTTGAAAGTGGATGCTTTTAAATGGTCTGTAGCAGCTGAGATGGCATTTTAGAGGTTAAAGGAGGCTATGTCTACAGCTCCTGTGTTGAGACTGCCTGATTTCAATGTGCCTTTTGTTGTGGAAACAGATGCTTGTGATACAGGGGTGGGAGCTGTGTTACTTCAACAGGGTCAACCAATAGCTTATATAAGCCAAGCTTTGCAAATTTCTCAAAAGCCTTTGTCTACCTATGAGAAGGAGTTGTTGGCAGTTTTGTTGGCAGTGGATAAATGGCGCCACTACTTGGAGCATGCTCATTTTTTCATTAAAACTGATCATCAATCTTTAAGGCATTTGTTAGATCAGAGACTGTCAACCAACTTACAGAAAAAAGCAACAAGAAAATTGCTTGGTTTGTCTTACTCAATTTTGTACAAGAAGGGGGTTGAAAATAAGGTAGCAGACGCCTTGTCTAGAAGGTATGAGGAAGATCAGGGTAGTATTAATGCTTTATCTGTGGTGGAACCAAGTTGGATGCAGGAAATTCTGAGGAGTTATGAAGGTGATTCTGAAATTCAGTCTTTGCTTAGTGTTGCTGCAGTTGTTGATCAGGGGAGGTATAAGCTGGTTAAAGGTATTTTGAGGTACAAGGATAGAATTTATGTTGGAGCTGGTTCTGATTTGAGGAAAGTGTTGATTCAGTCTTTGCATGATACACCAGTTGGAGGCCATTCTGGGATCAATGTTACTTATCAAAGGGTCAAGGACTTATTTTTTTGGCCTGGAATGAGGACATTGATAGAGGAGGTAGTGCAACAGTGTGAGATTTGTCAAAGGAATAAGTTGGAACACATTAAGTCACCAGGACTTTTGCAGCCTTTGCCAATACCATTTAAGCCTTGGATGCACATTAGCATGGATTTTGTGGAAGGGCTCCCTAAATCAGCAGGTAAGGATTCAGTTTTGGTGGTTGTTGACAGATTCACTAAGTTTGCTCACTTCATTCCTCTTTGTCATCCTTTTACTGCTTCAAAGGTTGCTCTGGAATTTATGCATCATATTTTTAAGTTGCATGGTTTGCCTTCTACTATCGTATCTGATAGGGATCGAGTTTTTGTGAGTCTTTTTTGGAAAGAGTTGTTTACTGCTTTGGGAACTCAGTTGCACATGTCATCAGCTTATCATCCACAAACTGATGGTCAAACTGAGAGGGTGAATCAATGCCTTGAGGCTTATTTGAGGAGTATGGCTTGTGATAAACCCAAGCAATGGGCTCATTGGTTGCATATGGCTGAGTGGTGGTATAATACTTCTTACCATAGTGCTCTTAAAACAACTCCTTTTCAAGCTTTATATGGGTATCCACCTCCTGCTTTGGGAATTTGTGCTTCTTTGGTGACTACTGCAGTGGTAGAGGATTGGATTAAAGAGAGGGAGATTACTTTAGCTCAGTTGAGGGATAATTTGTTGAAAGCTCAGGCTCGGATGAAACAATTAGTGGATCAGCACAGAACTGAAAGAGAATTTCAAGTTGGTGATTTTGTTTATTTGAAGTTGCAGCCATACAGGCAGGCTTCTGTTGCAATCAGGAAGAATTTGAAGTTGTGTTCCAAATTTTATGGTCCTTATAAAGTCTTAGCTCGTGTAGGGAAGGTGGCTTATAGGTTGGAATTGCCTGCCACAGCTAGGATCCATCCTGTCTTTCACATATCTCAGCTCAAGAAAAAGATAGGTCCTACTGTGGAGTTGGCTACTGAACCTCCAGAACTTGCAGCCAGTGGTGAAGTGTTGGTAGCTCCACGAGCCATTTTGGACACAAGGGTTACCTATTTACCTCAGGGAGAAGCTGTGACTGAGTGGCTGATTTGGTGGCGAAATTTGGACAAATCTGAAGCAACTTGGGAGCCAGCGGGACATATCATTAGGCAATTTCCTAATTTTGTCAATGCAGATACTAGTCTTGAAGAACAAGACTCTTAAGGGGAGGGTAATTGTTACATGTCTGTTAGGGTGTTGTTATAAATAAGCGTTTGCTTATTTGGTTGTTTAGAGCTGTAACAGACTCTAGAAGTTGTTGTGTGTTGCTTGGGATAAAAGCCTCTCTCTGTGTAACAGAAATGGCATCCATGAACGAGTAAAGTTTCTCTTCCAATTCTTGCTCTATCTCTTCTGAATTCTCTTCTCTTCTCTCTTCTATCTCTAATTCTGTATCTACTCTCGTCTATCTCCAAATTCCTGTTACAGATCGTAACACAATATTGTCATCCCTACATATATGGACAATCCGAACTGTCCCAAATCACTGAAGTGAAATCAAAAAGTTCCTAGACAGACGTCTTAATTTTTCAAAAACACTTATTTATCACTACCTAATTAAGGTGTTAAAAAGAGGGTCAATATATGTTTGACGCATCACTTCACTCATTAAGCACTCATGGGTGCACCATGAGATCTGGGGTTTCAGTTTGCCTTCCACTATAGATGCTTTGAACTCGTTACTTGTGACGACCCTAATGGTCAATGTATGTTTGCACCCATTTTTCTTTTCGTGTACAATATATAGATGACCTAAGTGCACGTGTTCGACATAACTCCAATTTGGTCTCTTTCAATCTCGGCTAGCTCAACTTCTCCCTCGCCCTTGGCAAGGGAACCGCATCTTTTACTCAACGTTAGCACGTGGTCTACTTGGAACTAAGACCTTCACTCCGACTTCGTGGTTACAAGGCTATTCAGATCCTTCCTTCGTCGTATCGGGCACTTCCAAGTAGCCTTAGGATTAACCATTTCCTTCTATAGCTACATTATGGATTTATGGACTCTTGTTCACAACTTCCAAGGAAACCGCGTCTTTTATGGATTAACCATTTCCTTCCATAATCGGACGTACAACTTGCCAAATTAAACAGATTTACCTTGTAATCGAACGAAAAACTTGCAATTTAATTAGATTTATCTTATAATCGAACGAAATACTTGCCAATTTTATTAGATTTACCTTGTATTAATCGAACGAAAAACTTGACAAATTAATTACACTTACCTTGTATTAATCGAATCAAAAACTTGCCAATTTTTCATGATTTTATTGTGTTCACGTATGAAATTTTGTTAAGTTGATTTTTTTTTTTGAAAAATCCTACCAAACGAGCACTTAGAATTATTTCATCTTTCTCTTGAATTTGGGTATTTATCAAAGACATTATAATTTGAGAAATCGTCGGATTTCTTTGTTAGTGATAGAAGTCAAATTTACCATTTTCTCATAGCTCACAACTCGTGCAATTGCTGCATTAATCCTAGTCGAATTTCTTCACATACGAATCAAAATGCAATAATCTCAACCATAACCGATCCATATCATTAGATTTCTCATAAAGCTAGAAAAACAACTAACATGAAAAACAAACATAAAATAAGACTCCCCTAATCTCCTTATAATCAAATTAATGAAACTAACGAGTTACCAAAACATACCTAGGCGAAGAGATAACTAAATAACTAATTAAGTTCTAATTGACCCTTTACCTGTTTACCATCATTACGACGACACCAACAATAAAGGCTCGCCGAGAATATAATCAAACCTACCAAGGCTCCGAGAAGACCACAAACTACCTTAATCATTATACCCCCTGTTTTGTGCAACGACGAGTCCTCGTCTAGCATTCGTCCGTGGCTGTGCTCGTACGTCGTCGTTTGAAGCCCCGTTGCTGTTGGCATCGGTCGAAGGGCACGTATAACGACGTTTGTCGGTGGCAACGACGAAGGCGGTCCGAGCCTGGCTCCGCCTGCGCCTAGCACCAACAGGAGTAGCATGGCCTGGCTGAGGAGGAGGAACACGAATGCTGTTGTGGGCTTCATTGTAGATCAATTGCTTAGACTGATTGATTAAAGTGTGCGTACGTATATGGGTATATATACACGAGCACAGGCTAAGTTAAAAATATGGGAAGAAATATATGAAGAGACATGTTTGCCTAAGTGAGTTGCCTTCGATCTCCAAAATCTGTACTGTCCAAAAATTTAAGTGTTGGGTGATTCTAGCCAACTTTAACATTATCCTCAATCGATCTCCTCTGATTTGGTATATTGATCTTAAAATTTTACATAGTATTTTCAAGTTATTTTTTTTTATCAGAAGTATTTTCAAGTTATTTGTTTTGGTTGAAAGTATTTTCAAGTCATTATACAATGAGTGGATACCACTTATTTATTTACGTTATGAAAAAACATTAAAATTTATATTATATTTCTAGTCAATGTATCTTACACATTTGTACATTTTTGGTTTAGAAGATCTGGTTGCAAACTAGTGCAGCACCTGAGCACCATAGTAGGAAATAAGAATAATATCGTCCCTAATCCTTAGTAAATTTTGAAATGTAACATGTTATCAATGTTTGCAACATAAGAGCTGTTAGAGGCCAAGCACATATGATGACAATCCAACAATAAGTATAAACCAAGGCTACAAATTTGAAGTCTTAATAACACTACAATAACGTTGAGGTATAAAAAAAATTATGAACAGAGTAGAAATTAAGCAGAAACTAACAAATACTTTCGCCAAGGGGCAAGAGAGATATGCAAAAGTTTTACACCAGTATCTAATTGCAAGCAATTTACATACATTAATGTAGAGAGCAACAATCTGAATGATGAATGCAGCAGTCAAATCTTCGATTCCATACGCGACACAAGATCCCTCTAAGTGTTTTGAGGATGGCACAGCAACCCTTAAGAACGATTTTCCTTCGCTGTACAGAGGTCAATCCAGAGAAAAAGGACCATGTTGCTAAGTGCTAATATACATACATTAAAATCACACTAACTTGGACTCCCTGATGAAGTTATGGCCAAAATGAAGCCGGAATTCCGTGCTTTTGAAACCATTCTGTCATGTGGAATTTATCATGGAGCGCCGGCCTTACATCTCTCTCCAGAGACAGGTTCTTGAGGAGCGGAAGCAATACATCCAGAAGCTGAACATATCAGAACAGAGCATGGTTTAGGATTTGTCTGGCGAACCATTTTATATGAAACCTAGTCTGTAAAAAAAATACTTGCTATGGCTAGTCATAGTAAAAAAGTGTTAAAACTCAGGCCAGGAATCACATAGTCTATAAAAAAAATACTTGCTATGGCTAGGTCAGGTGTAGTGTCAGAAAAGTCCTTCGATATTAGCAAGTATTTTCAAATGCATATACCTGCTCATCATGGGGTTGGCCTGCAGAAAATGGTACACAAGGAATACCATTCAGTGGTTGCAATAGAAAACTGAAGGGGTTGTTATCAACAATAACAATTCGATGAAGATCCTTTGACAGGGAAGATAAATCTTTGACATGATCCCGGAATTCTCTGCAAGATTGCAACAGATACTGAGAAATAAGATTCAGACCGAGTATATAAAACGTATCTAAACATAAACTATTATAAGCGAAGTATGTTCAAGGAATAAATAGTTCAGGACTGAGTTGCCAAAAGTGCACTGTTCACTAAACTCAAGAAAATACTATCTCAAATATTCTCAGCTAGTAAAGCTATAGTAGTTATCTTTAAAATGTGACTCTTCAGTATACTGGGAAATAGAGGAAATATAATCATGTTCATACAAGCTACCCTGATTAAAGAGAAAAATAAGACCAAAATTTTCAATGACTTTGTTTAAAGATTAATCCTTACACTGAATAAAATTTCACTATGAACTCTCTCCATTGGCACATGTATTCACACTTTCGGTATGCTTAGCCAGTGTCACAAGGTTAAAATTTAGCATTTTCAAGAAAAAAAACAAGGTCCAAGAAACTACATCATGACTCTTCCTTTCCCTCATCTGCCTCCCTTCTGCCCCATACCTCTACATACATCACGCTTCCATCTTCACAAACGGCTAGGTTAAAAAGCATTTAAAATTTTACCGCTTTCAGCCAGTTCCTTCCTTGACCGCAGGATATAACATTCAGTTCTCTCCCTTTCCCATTTACAAATATATTTTTTCTGCTTAGACTTCTACCATTTCAAAACACAATAACATCAAAAGAGAATGTTCTCATCAGTAGCAAACATAGAAGTCAAACTATCCTATGCTTCCAAAAATGATACTCCAGAGGCAAAAAAACATATTCAGATAGCAAACTTATGCATTTAGTTGTGGGCATAAAATGCATGATACATACGTTCTAGTTGTTGATGGCCGATACAAACGATGACAAAACAAGTTGCCTGCATCAATTCTATCAACGAGAGGCCGTGCATAACCTATAAGCATACAACAAAGAAGTTAGCAAGATGATTGATTGTACAATTTACAAATTTGAAATAAACATAATATAAGGAAATGGCCAAAAAGTGTATGAACCTTCGAGACCAGCAGTGAAAAGCACAAGATCAGCAAATTTGCTAAGTTGTTCTAAGAACTCATGCAATCCTGGACGCTCAAACACTGTAACATAACTGACCCTAGGTTTCCCTTCATACTCCTGGATATTACAAATGCAATGTCAGGCTTCCAATAGCGACTATATTCTAGAGAGACAAGACAAGAAAAGTGGATAGGAAAACAAACCTTGTCTGAAGACACACACTCCAGTTCAAACCACTTTAACCCAGCATCAGTGGCCTGAGTAAGGACAGCAGCAGGCAAACTAGATGACTCGTATGCACAAACAAGTGTTTCATCCAAATCAAGAACCACCTGCCAAGTAAACAATCAGAATCTATAAGGAATATGCATTACTTCCAATTCCTATTTCTCTATGTGATGATCTCAAACATAGGTACTGACAATTGTCATCAATTAACTGCTCATCCAATAGCTTCACAGACACTATCATGCCTCGAAAATCATTCTAAAAATCAGGACACAAAGTGATAGGCTACAATGAAACTAATTACTACAGGCATCCACTTGAACACAGATCATCACCAAATCAATTGCACGCACCATGTCTAAAAACAGCAATAATTAAAGCAGGCAGCTAGTGAATCATCACAACCAGTAGTCCAATAAGCTTCTATTGCAAAAAGGGACCCTCATACATGATTTCACTATTGTCATCCCATCTTTTCCCATCACAAATCATCAACATTTCTGCATTATCTCTAACATATCCAAATATCCACAAAAACATCACTCACTCTAACTAAATACTTCTTTTAACAGATTGTGGCTTCAGGAGAGCTCCTTCACCCACATTGAAACAGAAAAGGATGCAAATTGGAACCAACTTCCAATGACACAGAAGTTCAAGTTTCAACTTTAGCCTAACAAAGTTCCTGAAACTCTAAATCTCACTGACATATCCTCCATCACAACTCATAGCTTCCTAAACAAGCCAAAGGGCGTTCAGAAAGAATCTAATCTATAATCCATCCAGACTTCGTAACCTAATTCACAAAACACATGAACATAGAAAGCAAGAAACAAAACCAAGCGATTCAAAGGAAACCACAAACGAACATACAGTGAGCTTCTTCATTGGACCACCAAGCTCACCACCACCACCATCGTCAGCGCCGGCGGCCTCACTCTCGGCGATATCGACGGCCACCGGCGACTGGAGCGGGATTTCGACGACAGGAAGAGGCTTGAACGCCGACGAAGAGGAGGAAATCAACGAAGTCTGACTGAAGCCGATGTAGGAGAAGACCTGAGCCATAGACGGCGTGCATCTGACGATCTGAACGAAGATCTGGACAACGAACGCCAGCCAATTCAACACCGACTTCCATAGTTGCAACGATTTCGGCGCGTATACCTCAGTCTGAGCCATCGCCGACAGCGAGAAATCGAGAAAGGGGAGGAATATGGAGTGGCTAGGGTTTGGAGGGAATTCGAATCTTGATAAGGAAACTAGTACAAGATTCAAAATCGGACTAGAAAGGGGGAGGGATTGCGCGGTTGAGTTTTCTCATCGAATCCGCGTTCTTCGAATCTGGAAGAACCCTAATTGCATTAAACTCCGCAATAATTTCAAATCAAATCTCAAATTTCTCTCTCTATCCGCCTCCTAAGAAACCGCCATTAAAATAAATATGTAATCAGTCGCCGAGTTTTTCTTCCTCGCCCTCAAAAATCCTATGCGAACTCGCTTTCCATCATGACGACTGAGATGTGGCCCTGGATCTGGTCCAATGAGAGAGAAAGAGGGGCGAGTGGTGTTCACGCGGAACGTTGAGCGCGTGGGCTGGAAGGCGCGAGAGGACGAATCTTCCGATCAGAAGAGACAAGTCACGTGCGGGGTCCACTTTCGCGTCTTTTTCTTTTATCAACTGCTCGAGTGGGTGTTTGGATCTCACGCGCTTTCCTGACAACTGACTCTGCAATGATTGATGTATTTTGGTTGTGGTCTGGGAGAGATCGCACGCCACGGGGAATAGTATACAGCCCAAATCGAGAAACTGTTTTGTGTTTGTGAGTTTCAAATTTCTGACAATGTGGGCCCGCGTATTTGTCGGTGGGCTCCAGGAACTTTGGGCCTGGGCCTTTGGGCTGAAATACTACGGTAGGGTACCAAAATGTTTGAAGGATAATTCTGTTCCAGTATCTTTGTTAAAAGGTTTTTTTTTGGGTCAAATAAAAGGAATTATTTTTGAACTTCATCTAGTACAAACCACTTCCACAAAAAAAATTAGTACAAAGGTAGAGTATGATTAATGTGAATATAAACCCGGCTTAATTATCCGAGATTGAATTTTGACTCGATCTTGTTTTTCGCTTGAGAATGTATAACATGATTTCGACAGACACGAGTCTGAATCTATTGACCTATATATAATTTTGGTAAAGTACTTAGTTCTGCCTATATCCACGTTCGTTTCCCTACGAGATATGAATCTTTAACATAAATCAAACGACATTAAATTATAATAGATTATATAATCATTTATGGTTAGTGTAACATCCTATAGTATTTTATTATAAAAAAAAGATTATACAACAAGCTTATATATTTTTTCAATTATGATCTTTTAATTAATCTTTCATTTTATGATCTTTTAATTGATTTTCCATTTTCATTTTTTCAACAAGGATGGTAAATTAGTAAGTGGCTTTTTAGATTTGTGCATAATATTGGTATGTGGACAGTTCCAATGACAGAGTTATGGGGCATCGCTCGGGGATTGCAACTTGCATGGAGTAGGGGCTGCAAGAGGATTTGTTTGGAAGTGGATTCGCAACTTGCGGTTCTTCTTCTAGGTCGATTTGTAGATAGTAGTCATCCCTTAGCTAGCTTGGTACATAGGTGTCAAAACTTACTTCATAGGGACTGGGTTGTTCAGTTCCGTCATATTTATAGGGAAGTGAACTGTGTCGCGGACTTTCTCGCTTCGTTTGCTTTTTCTTTTCCTATTGGTGTGCATTTGTTGACTGAGCCTCCTATGGGGGTGAACTCTTTATTGTTTGATGATGTTAGGGGTAGGATTATCCCCCGCGTGGGTACTACTCAACCCTTTTTGATTAATTAATAAAACGCCTTTACCGTCTCTCTTTCAGCTAAAAAAATAAAATCGTTTTAAAAATAAAGTAGAAAAATATCAAGCGAAAGTCCATTATCCAACTTATGAGTCGGGCCGGTCAAACAGGCCCAAGTTCATTCAACTGCTTTCAGTGATTCGCAAATGGACTCGCATCAAGTTCCCATGACTACTCCAGACTACCAAATCCCGACCGGATTCAGCGAAGTACACAAGTTCACTCAACTCAGAACGGGAGAGAGGCAGAGCAATTCTTCTTCGCCAGCCGAATACCTTCTCTCCGTCCCTCGAAGCCTACTGCAAAGGTAGGCTCAAACTCCCTTGGATGTTGATCGCTAGGTTTCCCTCTCATTCGGCATTATAAGCTCCAAATTTGATCGAATTTTGAACATGTCGCTCTCAATTGAGGAATTCGTTGCTGCTAATTCTCAATAGAAATCCAAAATTCCACTTGTTTTCTTCTATTCTCTGATTGTCTATTGTTTCAGTTCAATGGCCGACGCTGTGGATCTGAGCTCGGAGGAGGAATCCGACATCAGCGAGTCTGAGATAGAGGACTACGTGTGCAAGCCTTACGAAGACCTGGAGCGAGGGAAGTATCAGGTTCGGAAACCAAACGGAACGCTCAGATGCCCCTTCTGCGTGGGGAAGAAGAAGCAGGAGTACGCGTACAAGGACCTGATGCAACATGCATCAGGAGTAGGGAAAGGCTCAGCCAACAGAGGCGCCAAGCAGAAGGCGAATCATCTCGCTCTGGCGAAATTCATGGAGAATCATCTGGCCAATGGCCTTGAACAGCCTGTTATGTGGCCGCCGGAGCCGACTCCGGTCGCTCAGCCTGTGGTTCAGAGGGAGTTGTTTTGCTGGCCTTGGGTTGGGATTGTTGTGAATCTTTGTGGTGAGGATAGAGAGTTTCTGAAGAATCAGTTCTCGAGGTGTAAGCCTGTTGGTGTGGAGGTGTTTTGTGATGATGAGGGAAAGATTGTACAGGCTGTGGTGATCTTTGAGAAGGATTGGACGGGGTATCATAATGCGATGGAGTTCGAGAGGATTTTCGAAGCGAGTAGGCATGGGAAGAAGGATTGGAGTGAACGGAGAGATGATCCTGGTTCGGATATGTATGGTTGGGTTGCGCGTGCTGATGATTATCGAGTGGAGGGGCGGTTGGGTGACGCTCTTCGGGCCAACACGCAGCTGAAAAGTTTGGATGATATTATTCGGGAGGCCAAGCAAGGCAATGACAGTGTTGTGGTTAGCTTGGCGAATGAGATTGAGTTGAAAATGGAGGATTTGAACGCGATGCTCAATAAGGTGAATGCGCAGAATATGTCGCTTAGTAAAATGCTCATGGAGAAAGACAGGTTGCAGCATGTCTTTTTGGAAGGTCAGTTATGCTTCCTCGGAACACTTCTTGCATGCCTTTAGCTTCATCATGTTTATTACGGATGTCTTATTCGCTGATGTGTTTGTATGACGATTAAATGCCTTAAATCTGCGCGTTTAGGTCCTTGATGAGATCCATCTTAAAATCTTTGAAGTGATAAATCTTTATCGCATTTCTTACTGTTTTATTTCTCAGCAAGTCCCAATTATCTTGGTTTAAGCATTTCGTTTCATATTGCATTATATAGTAGGACTCAAGCTATATGCATAAACCCCCTTGAGCATTTAATTTTCTTGGTAGCCTATTTGTAGTGCTGTACTCCTCCTGGCATTTGAAAATTGTAAGTTTCGTATCAGCTTGCCTCTATGTGCATGGGTTGGGTCAGTGTTATAGTTAGGATCTGTATATGCTTTTTTCTACGCATCTGAACTAGTTTGAATCTTGAAAAGTGCTGTGTAAGGGAATTTTATTTGCTATGTTTCATACTCTGAATCAATCTGTTTGTCTAAATATAACAGAGTCAAGGAAAATGCAACGGATTGCTCGTGAGCATGTTCGGAGAGTAATCATGGAACAAGAGAGGCTTAGTCATGATTTGGAGTCAAAGCGAAAACAGATTGAACAACGTACAAGAGAATTGAACAAAAGTGAGACTTTTACAGAGCGTGAAAGACAGAAGCTGGAGGAGGAGAAGCAAAAGGTCATACTTACATTTATGTCTATCGAAATGCTAAATTGCTGCATTTGCCTTCAAACTTGCAGATTTTATTAGAAGTTCCAGATTTATTTTGCTTCAGATTTTGCTTGTTCAAGAAATGAAAAAAAAAAACAAGCCTTGCTTGTATCACTGTTAAAAATGGCCATTTATTTTAAAAGCCTAAAAGAACAATAACATTTTCCTGTTTTCTCAATTTGCACCTGACATTCTTATGAAGCTGAGTGCTCTGCTGCTCTTTGATGAGTCCAAAGCTAACGTCTGAAATATGATTAACTAATGATGCTATTTTTTCTTTTCAGAATAACGTTATAAATAGTTCACTTGAGATAGCCTCCATGGAACAGAAGAAAGCAGATGAAAATGTTCTAAGGTTGGTTGACCAACAACAGGTAACTGTTCAAATCACCCTATAAATGTTATCTTCCTTTGAAACTTTTTCCAACATTGTGTTGACACATTCATGTCTTCAGAGGGAGAAAGAAGAGGCATTGAGTAAGGTTATCCAGCTGGAAAAACAATTGGATGCTAAGCAGAAGCTAGAAATGGATATTGCAGAGTTGAAAGGTAAGTTGGAAGTTATGAAACACCTGGGAGCTGATGATGATGAAGCCGTCAAAAGGAAGATGGAAGAGATGAGCAGTGAATTGGAGCAGAAAATTGACAGTTTGTCAGATATAGAATCATTGAATTCTATTCTAATCACAAGAGAACGTGAGAGCAATGATGAACTCGTGGAAGCTCGTAAAGTGCTGGTTGCGGTATGGATGTTAACCTTGTTTATATTTGAACCAACACTCTTGTCAATTGTAATTATCGTTTGATTTTCAGTAGTTGCACTATAGAACTTAGCTCCCTGCCCAAATGTGGAGTTGCTAGGCCCCACCCAAGGAACCCGAGCTCAGACAGATCCAAAATTTTCTATCAAACTGAACTGATCTGACCCCACCAAAATTCATTCAATAGCTGGATAGGCCCAAAACCCAAAATCAAGGTACCCTTACCCAAAGTATACCTCAACCAAAAGCCAATAAGATCAGAAGCACCCATTTGACTTTGAATTATCATTTAGGACTGACCTGAAATATGCAGTGAAATCCAAAATCACCCAAACTCAACAATAAACTGAACCTGATACTAGCCCATCCCCAAAATTGGTCTGAAACCGCCAAACTGGCTCGTCCAATTGCCGCATCTCTCCAAATGTTGTATTCTTGAAGACGATACAAACAACAGTTCAATGCTAAGAATGAGAGCTCATGATCTCATTGTTCCTTTTATTCTGATAAATTACAAGTTCTGAACCCCATATGTCTTGTTTACTAAGCATCTTGCTGCTTGTAGACTTTACAATGTGATTAATCTGTATTACCTCAAATATTCACTTCCAAATGTATCTCTTCAGAGCTTGCAAGACGTTTTGCCAAGCATTCGCACTCACATTGGAATCAAAAGGATGGGGGAGATAGATGAGAAGGCATTTGTTAATGTGTGCAAGAAAAGGTTTGGAGTTCATGGGCCACTAAAGGCGGCTGAGCTGTGCACCTTATGGCAGGAGAATCTGAAAGATCAAACATGGTTCCCATTTAAAGTTGTGGAGATTGATGGAAAGGCAGAGGTATGCTCTTTAAGTACACTATCTTCTTCATGTTTTTGCCTATTTATTGCTTAAGCCTTCCATTTGAGCTCATGTGAATGAGCAGTATTTTAGTTTTCTAGCAGCAGCATCTATTATGGAGAATCATTATTTTACATGTAGAACAAATTTAAGATTAGTGAAAACTTAGCTTTTTAAAGTGAGTTGAAAAAGAGCATATGCTTTGAGAAGCTTATACAAAGAAATGCGTTTGTGTTTTTTGTATTTGTTTATGTTTCTCTATTTGTGGAATGAATCCTCCAAGAATCAGGACACCCTATGTTGCTCGGGTTTTCATCCATTTTGGGTCGGATGATCTGGATATATGTAGGGTGGGGGTGAGATTGACATCCCCGGTTAAAGTCAATGACGCTTGTACAAAACTCTAACTTCAGTGCTAGATTTTGTTGCAAAATTATTAACCTCTGTTGCTGGTCCCTCATGCCTATTTTAGACTATGTATTGAAAATGATTTTGGCTCTTCATTACCAGGAAATAGTTGACGCGACTGATGAAAAGCTGAAGGAACTGAAAGAAGAATGGGGGGACGAGGTTCAGATGGCAGTGCTTGTGGCCTTCAAAGAGCTGAATGAATATAATCCAAGTGGAAGATACATTGTTAATGAGCTCTGGAATTTTAAGGAAAACAGGAAGGCCACGCTTAAGGAGGTAATCGGTTTCATTTTGAAGGATATGAAGACACAGAAGCGCAAGAGAAACTGAATGCTTAGAGCTGATGTAACGGTTAGTGATCTTTGGCAAGCAGCCTTGCTACCTGATTTCCTGAGATTTTTAGTACATACTACATACCAGGGTCCTCAGAAGTGTCAAAACTCTAGATTATATCGTCACCATTTTTATCATTTACACTGAGGTGCTTTTAAAAGTTGATTCATCACCGGTTTTATCATTCTGCATCTTCGATGATTCTTGTTTACACTATATTTCACAATAGGTTAAATTCTGCTCCTTCATATGATGCAGGGTGGTCTGATCCTAAAATTGGAGTCAATTGAGTTCAGGTTCCGTATTCCTCCTGCAACGTTTAATTAATAAGCCAGACGTCCTGCCCTTCATTCGGCTTCCTGAACGAATGGATGCCTTGGAAAAATGTGATACGGATGAAGCATCTTATGTGTGATATGATTGTGTCTAGTGCAAGTAGGAACTAGTTCTACTTGATTCATGTGCAAGCTGTACTATGGAAACACTAGTTGTTTATGTTCGACTACATCACTAGATCAGTTAATAAGCCAGATTTCCTACTCCATTTGGCTTCCTAAATGGATGGATGCCTTGGAAGAATGTGGTAGGGATGAAGCATTTTATGTGTCATTGTGTGAATCTAGTGCGTGTAGGAACTACTGTCTGCTTGATTCATGTGTGAGCTGTAGTACTATGGAAACAATTGTTTATGCTGATCAATCTTGCCCAACCAAACTTTTGTTTCAGTGTGCCTTGAAACATCTTGAGTTGTGCATCAAAGACGAAGTTTTAAGCTGATTTATTGTAGAAATGTCTGCAAATGTGCGACTGAGTTGATAATGGGTATTCTTATCAAAATGAGCTTTATATTAGTGTCTATGTAAATTGACACAAGTATACAAAAATAATCAATTTAGGTAACAGAGAATAAATGAAATGGTGGCAAACATCAACAATATTTACCCAGATAATCTCACAAAAGTAGGATCTGGAGGGTCAGGATGGAAGTATTCCAGACCTGGATGGAATACGCCCGATACAACCAAAGAGATACGTACCACTCCAACTCGACAAGCTAAAACGGTAAGCAAAATAAAACTACAAGGGGACTAAACTAAAGTTGCATTCCATAATGGTGGCAAACATTCTGATCAGCATATGACATTCCAGAATAACCAAGTTGCATTTGACACCATTGAAGGTAACCCAGAAACCATGGAATGAACTTTGGCATTGACTCATATGCTAATACAAGTACAATACAACAAAGGAAAAGGTGACATGACATTGTCACACTTGTTCGTATCGCCCTGCATTCGATCAAGGGGGATCCCGGGTTACTCCTTGTTGAAGTTACCGACCAAGAAAAACCAACTTGTGGATGGGATCATGTGTGGTGTGTTGAGATTTTTGTATGTACATGTATTACACAACAAACCAAGGGAAACCCATGATAAAGATGAAAGTAAAAGATCAATATCTGTGAAGAAGCCATGGATGTTGAAGAGCTTGTTTTGCCGTGGGGCGTCTTTTCGGGTTTATTTGAAGCAAGTACTTGACAAAGTCTATGAAAAGAGTGTCGGATTCTGGAAGCTGACGTTCCAAAGACGACTTCTCTGGAACGAGGAACTCCACTTGGTCCGTGTCCTGCATTGTCAAGAACATGTTCTTGTGTGAGTATCATAAACTGTTGCACATAGCCAATCTCAGATAAACATTTGAATCCAGAAAATGACAACTAAGAAAGATAGAGAACAAACCTCATCAATGTAATATAGATCTAACTCTTTGGTGAAGTACTTGTTCGTTTCCTGCCCTCGTAACAACATCTCCAGATCAATAGGGCCGAGTAACCCAATTACACGAGACAGCAACATCACGACTGCGTCATTAGGAAATAATACCTGCCCATAGAAACCACATTCATCTTCAACTCTAACAGAACACAAAACATAGAAACAGATAATACATTTTGAATTTTTTTTCCTTCAACGTAACTTACCTCGCCGGAGCATAGCTCAGCAAGAATGCAACCAAGTGACCACATATCAATCTTCGGATCATATGGAAGGCCTAAGATAACTTCTGGAGCTCTGTACGAACGGGACTGAACATACAACGACAGATTATCTGTCAAGAAACAGCTGCTTCCCAAATCTATAACCTTTATTTCACATCTACTATAGCTTTTGATAAGAATGTTTTCTGGCTTTAGATCACAGTGGATGATTCCTAGACCGTGCAAGAAATCCAACGCCTCCAAACATTGTCGGGTTATGACCTGTGAAATGCAAAAATCGGATAACGCAGTTACTTTCAAGGAATCAGAGATGCTAAACTATAAGAAGTACATCAAATAGTTCATTATCTTGCATTAGTTGGTGTAATAAGGGCAAGTTTATTTACCTGTAACCTCTCCACTGTAAAATACGGCTCCCCATCAGATTCCAAATTATACTTCTGAAACTCATACAAGTTTGCTCGGAGGAGTTCACACACGATAAAGAGATGCTCCTGCAGAGCAACAGAGACAATCACAAATCATATTTCTGAATGTCATAATTTCGTTTAGGCTTACACTCCTTTTTATAATGCTCATACCTGGTGGTAGAAGTAATCATAGAGACGTAAAATGTGGTGTTTGTCAGCAGGATCATGCTTATTCACATACTTGAGTAGTTTAATCTCATCCAAACTTTGATCAAAGAAATCCTTGTCGTTCTTTATGATCTTTAGGCAAACATCCACTCCTGTCTGAATGTCATGTGCCTGGACAACTTTGCTGAAAGCAGCTGAACCAAGGTACTCGGTTACGTAGTATCTCCCGGCAATTAGAGTGTTTATGACAATTGGTATCTCCTTATTCTCTTCAAACCCAGTCCTGAAAATTCCCAGTACACACATAAGATCCTCAAAAACTAGGGACATACATGGGGAAAAGCCCACAAAGTTCACCATATACCACATAAAACAACTCCATTGATGCTGTGTTATGAATGAGGTAATGCATTATCTTGCATTATAATTTAATAATACAATAAGACCAATGTAAGCATGTTTTATGCACACAAACATGAAAAAAAAAGACAGACCTGTTCTTCCTATGAATAATCCTCAGATTAAAAACTTCATATTCATCGTCTTTGGCCTCCCAAAAAGGAACTTCTTCTGGCGTTGTAGCTTCCTGTTCATCTACAGTCATAGAAAGCTCTTCGGAAGCTTTAACTACCTTATTATCACCACTAGCTCCATAACTGCAATTATTTTGTAGCATCAAACTCTCCTTGGAGGCTTCATATATGCTACTAGACCCGTCAAATATTTTGTCAGAACCATCAGAGAAACTATATGAGTCTTGTTTTTCATCCTTGGACAAATTGTTTGCATCCGGCTTTTCGTGCACAATCAACCCAGTCAATGCAGCTATGCTCTCATCTACATGGTAATAATCCTTCACTTGATCAAACTTGAAATTGTCCATCGAATCTTTTCTGTTTAATTGAAAAGCATCTTCTATATCATCGCCTTCATTCGGTTGGTACTTCTCATCTACGCTATTGAAACCCAAGTCTCCTACCGATTGAATATCTGTTTCTGAGGTCATGACAAATTTGTCCTCAGTAGGATCTCCAAAAGGATCCAATCCACCAAGATTAGGACTCAAGTAATAACCTTCATCCTTTTCCCCATACCAAAGGTCGGTTTGCATGTCGAATTCATGGTATTCCCTTGCTGTTCCAAACTGAGACAATCTATCTGATGAAGCATCAGAGTTGGCTTGTGTAGTAGAATGGTGTCCATATGGGTTTGTAAAATCTGAAAAAATTGGCCAAATTATCGTCCATATGGGTTTGCAAGTGTAAGAACACAAATTGGCCAAATGGTGCATTCCCAAATCAAAGATCAAAGTCACAAAATGCTCAAAAACTAAGGAAACAAAATAAGCAACACACAAATCCTAAAAATGCTAATGGAATCCTTTTCAAAAGAGTAAGAACAGAAATGCTAAAAATGAAAGGCTAGTACTGTAGTAAAATTACTAACTAGTGCACAAGAGAATAAAAAAACCACCTCACACTAACAATTCCCAAGAGAAACACAAAGCATAATTTCGGGTAAGATGTCTGACAGAGCCTTAATCCATTGCAATAAATAAACAAACACAACTACAGTAGATGATCAAGACAATAATTTGTAAAGGGAAATTCAAGACAGTTGCTTTCTGCATTTCAATTCAGGATTCATAAAAAGGAAAACATAACTTTATATAAGAGCAGGCACATGAAAGCTGGGAAAATGGCTTTTGGCATGTGAAAACGTACAAGTTTCTGCAATTCCCAGCTTTACTTAACAATCTCCAATCCCCTAGATTTCCAAAAGCTAAATGTGCTAACCAACCCAACAACAGACAAACAAAACACCTTTGAAGGAAAGTTTGGCTAGCAATTGTGATAAGCAACTCCATTTTACTCCTCAGATCACAATGTCAAAGCCAATTCCAATCTACTACATCTGGGCATCAAGACTAATTGGCTAATTGGCACTAAATCCTCACATGAACACAAAAATCACAAAGCTGAATTGATCAAGTTAAACAACAGATGAATTAGTACCTGAGTTGCAGAGACCACTAGTGGAAGAGGCCAAACTGACAAATTCCTCATCATCAGAGCAATCCAGGCCCGACCCAGAACCCGAACCCGGCCCGGAAACAAAACCCATCTCGGGATTCCGACGGCGACGGCGGACGGTCGCCGGAACTCTGACCGGAGGCAATGGAGGGTTCATCGGAAACATAAACTTCTCGAAATCGCAAGACCCAATTCGCCTGCTCTCTTTTATGTCCTCTTTCAGCGCCGATTCGGCATCCGAAAGCCCGTTTTTCCTTAGGAATTCGAGCACTGCTTGGACGTCCATTAATTTACCAGGAAAAGGGGGAAAAAGAGGATATTCAGAGGGTTTTTTTTCTTTTTTTTTTTCCTGTTTCGAATTTCTGGGTCAAAATCATTCAAAAGTGAAAAGGGGGAAAGATAAAGAGAAAGAGCCCATGAGTGATGGTGAAAAAAGAGATGGAATTGTGTAAATGGTGGTGTGATTTGAGAGAGGGTGTGGGAGGACGACGAATAATAATCTTCAGTGGTCTCATGGTTTCTTTTATATACTTTTGCTCCTTTTCTTGTGGGTTTCTCTCTTTGGATTTCTCACAATTGAATTTGGAATAAGAAAGTGGAATTGAGAGGGTACCAACATGAAAGTTTTTCTCACCCCTTCACCAACTCTTAAGTGAGAGTGGGGTTAGAATTCTCAAATCTCAATTATGCTTTCCCCTAATTGTTCTTTTTGGGAAATTTAAGTTGGTGCCCTTGGTTTTCGGAGTATTGCGGTTGATGCCTAAAAGTTTAGGCCTTTTCGATCGGTACTCCTAAGCTCTGTGTTTGTTTAATTTGTAGCCCTAGCTACTCAGCACAAGTCTTTATGATCTTGAGTATGGTGGCTTAAATGAGTTCGTTTGGGTATGGCTAAACTCGTGTAATATCGTAGAAGTATCACACAATGGTTCAACCGCCTCAATAATATATAAAGCAATATTACATACTCTTAAACCCTCATAAAAAGGAGAATTATTTAGAAATACAAATCTAAATGGTTAAGGTATGGCGTATGAACTTTGATATTTTATGAATCGAACCCTCCTAATTTAAACAATTCAAAACAAAAAGGGACACTAATCGTCGGAAAATCAAAAACCTAGGGGCATCTTGCCAACATACATTAAGAATAAGGCAATAATGTAATTAATTTTAAACCTAGGGGCACCAAATTATAAATCTCCCCTTGTTTTTCAATAATATTACTGTATGTTGGTGGCAAGTCAAACCCTGTCTATTTGAGGGGCCATGGTTGTTCACACACTTCTTTGAGAACTTAATTTGTTGAACACTTATTTTGTGCGATTTTTTTTTTTGGATAAAAGAGTACTATTTTAAAGTGCTTTTGCATTATTTTGTGCGAAATTATTGAGTTTTGAGTTGTCAAAGTGCTTTTGGTCTCGATTTGATTCCTGTATTTTCATTTTTCTCCCTATTTTAATAAGTTGTTAACTTATAGATTTCCCTGAATTTGCATTTTCTTAATTTGCCCACTTTGAGCCAAGACTTTTCTATTTTTTAGCTCGAGGTGTCACTTTTCTTGCTTATGGGTGGAGTTTTCCCCCACATACAACTCAAATTTAATTTTCCAAAAAAAGACATTGAATTAATTCGTTAACTTTCCTTATAAGTTATAAGTATACGTAAGTTTCTTTCTTGAGGATGTGAGCCTTATGTACAAAAAAAAATTATAAAAATCTACAATTTCTTAATCCAATCCTTATAACTTGCAGAGAGGTCTATTGTTAGTTGAATGTGAAAATATTGGTAATTAGGAAAATGATATTTTGGTTCTCAAGAGTATGTGAGGTTTTAACTTTTTAGGGGTTTTTCAATTCATGTGGTATAATAATGTAATATGTCATGCATGTAAGTTACGTAGGTCATATCAACAGGTTTCACTTTTTATATAATCTATGTTTTACTTTTTATATGATCTACCATAATTTATCCTTAGGGATTTATTAAGAACAAATCGAATCTCAAAACTAGCCTTTAACAGTCAAGGCAACGTCGTGATATCAAATTATTTACAATGAGTAGTAATCTAATACAGTATCAGTAAAATATGGGCTCCAGAGAATCCAATAATGGAGACAAACAATGGGTTTAAATTATTACACTATTTTCGCACATATTATTTTAAACTTTAAATTAAAGAGCTTTTTTAAGGAAAAGACATAAATTAAAGGGATTTGTAGGAAAGTGCAATTATTAGGTTGCTTTTGATCATTTGAAATGTTGGAGAAGAGGAGGGTACATGGATTAAGTGTATCATATAAGTCCTACCTAATACGGGTTGTATCATTGATCGTTAGATACACTCCATTTATGTTTTAGATTTTTAAAATATATGATAAAGCGTAAAAAGTGAATTTAAATTAGCAATGTTCTTTTCGACAAAAAAACAATTAGCAATGTTCTTTTTATACTTCACGATATATTTTTACAGTTATAAAATGTATTATAATAGTCTCATTTAGAAATGCATTTTTGACTATTTATGATGCATGTGTCTTGTTGTATATTTACATACAATTTTTATTCTGCATGTGATCTAAACTCATAATATTATGTCATCTGCTAGTAGCTAGTAAGCCCAAAATTATACTGTAATTGTATGTATTATAGTGCAAACTTTTAAGCTTGAAATATAAGATATATACTTATAATTTTGCAACTATATATTTATAATCTTTTTTTTGGAATTTCGAACATATCAGAGGAATCCTAAAGTTAAAGTATGATTTTCTTTTGTCACAGTATATAATATACAATATATGATTTTCTAGCAAAAATGAACTGTGGGCCGTGGCTATATCAGAACTTTAAATAAAAAAAGACAAAAAAAATGAAAAAAAAATGAATGGTCGACCTAAAAAATGAGGAAAGATTGTAGTGATATGTAACTTTCAGTTCTTGGTAATAAGGTACTTTCAAGTTTCAACTATTAAGGAGAAGATTGCTTAAGGATGCAATTAAATCATTGTAACTCTAAAAGCCTTGCAATATAAACTTGTTGGTTGAGTTTTCCTTTTTCTTTTCTTTCATGTTCCTTTCTTTTTTCTTTTATTCAAAAAAAATTGCGCATCTTGCATCTATTTTAATGTCAAGAAGAATGATAAATTAACGATGTTACCATGAATTAATTCATTAGTTATAAACTTATAATCAAGTGAAAACAGGAGTAGCTATAATTCCGTTCACGTGTTGTGATAATCATTTTGATTAGATTTCCCGCCATCTGTTAACCTCACTCACACGCAACTCACGTGATCACCGTCCTTTGAGTGATTACTAATTGCTAGGAATTTAAAAAAACTACAAATAAATTCCACAAAATGGATTCCCCTTAGGAGTTATATATGGTATGTTGTTCATAATAATGTAAAAAATTTCTCTAACATCTCATGAGTCGAGCAATGTTCAGGTTAGCGGAACGCAAGACGAGATCTTTCGAACCATATTTAACTTTTGCAAAAATTCCTTTTTTTTTTTAATCAAGACTATTTTTAAACACCAACTAAAAAACCCTTAAACTAGTACACCCTATATCCTTAACCACAATTTCCCTAAAGAAAATTGGTTGGAACTTGCAAACTTGCAATCAATCTACTTTTTTCTTTTTATTTTTTGGTTAGATTTAATCTACTTTTCACGTAAGGCACATGAAATGTAGTGACTTCCACCTCTTTCCATAATTTTGTTTCATGAACAATAATAATTCACCATCATTCTTACTTACTAGCTCGTAGCTCGATAGCCTCGATCCATTTAGGCACCGATCGAGGTAATTGAGGAGTAGAAGACAAACAAGTTCATCATTAACACAAAATCCAGCAAGATTGACACATATAGAGACACGTAGAGCGAGTGTTAATGCCATTAGTTAAATGATACTCTCTCCGTTAACTAATACTTGTCGTTCTAGTTTTATTGACTTGTCAAGAAATATTTGTCATTTAGATGTGTTAATCCACTTTTTTCAATATTATTCTCATTAATTGAAAAGAATTACCTAAATCAATAATAGAAAAGAAAAGATTTTAAAAAGATTGAGGGTATATAAGTCAAATCATTTGGCTTCTTAATTTTTAAGACAAACTCTACAACGACATATATTTTTTTGGTAGAAAAAATAACATGTATTTTTTGACTAAATGAGTATGTTTTTTTTCTACAACCATGTATAAGAAAGCTTTAAATCACTCACATAAGTACGAAAAACGAAGTAAATCCTTAGAGCATCCACAATGGAGAAATCTCCAAGATTTCTTAACCTAAAAAGAAAAAAATAAAATCCATAAAATCAGAAGTTTGTCAGATTTTGCAGAGAAATATGCAGAAAAAATTTCTTCTGCAAGAGTAAAATCTGGAAAATTAGAAATGTTTCTCTGCAAAACACTGACACATCTCCTATTTTATTTAATTAATTTTTTTTCTTATACTTAAGAAATGTAGAATGAATTTCTTCATGGTGGATGCTCTTACTCTCTAAAGACAAGAAAATCATTACAATATAAGCTCCGTTGGGTAATGCATTATTTAGAAACTTATAAATATTATGTTACATATTTGTCTAACGAAATATTTGAAAAGTATGTTCGACAAAAAAAAAATTAAAGACTTATTTGTCCAAATAAGTACTCTCTTGATTACAATCACGTAAACAAAGTCATATTTGACTTCTCCCTTATGAGTAAACTATCATTAAAAAAAGTTTGTAGGATCCATTTATTCAACATCCATATCCTAGTTATACCCTCCTTGGTTTATTTCTCTCTCATCTCGCTCTATTTTCTAAGATAAGTCATCTCCTTTCGACCAAAAAAAGATAAGTCATCTCCTTTTAAAATACAAGCAAACTCAGTTATCGTCCACTTTCAACATCAACAGAAAACATTTAATAAAAGAATCACCATCGGTGAGCGGGTAGATTAATCGTCATTAATATTTTCGTCTATCCTACCATAAAGGTATTTTTTACTTATTTATTAAGCTTTCTATCTTTTCCTATTTTCTGTTACAATAAATGTGACGATTAAGCATTATAATTGAAGATTGAAAAGGGCACAAATCTCCAACAAGATCCTTCAATTTCTCAAGAACACCAAAGAGCTTTAATGGAATGTCTAGAGGTCCTAAATTGGGTAAAAGTTTTTTTCTAAAAGGAGGAAGACGGCTATATATACAACCCTAAAGGAAACAAGGCTAAAACGGGAAAAAAGGGGACGCGGCGGTGTGACCCGGGGTCCAACCCGACCTGTGACCCGACCGGGTCCAAGTCTGGAAACCGGTCCATGCGAAAACGCAAGGAAAAGGTGCGACCCGGGCGCCGACCCGGCCCGTGACCCGGCCGGGTCCAGCCCTGCCTCTTCGCTTGGCTTCTCAGCTTGGCAAGGCAGCCGACCCGGGCCAGGACCCGGCCGGGTCAGGGGCTGTGGCCCTTGGGTTGGCTTGCTTTGCCTTGGTTCTTCGGGCTTCGTCTTGGGCGGTCTTTGGCTTGCTCCTCGGGCGTCTTCTCGGCCTCTCCTTGACACCGTCTTCGAGCTCTCGACGCCTCCTTGAGTCCTCTTGATCTCCAACACTTCATTCACCTCCAAATCACCTGAAATTCACAAAGAACAAAGCGTAGAGTCCGAACCGAACAACTAAACCGAAAACAAGCAAAAATCTAACTTAAACGAGAGAAACACAAACCGAAAGCTACGAAACATGACCTAATGCACATCCTAAACATGAACTAAATGCAAGCCATCAAAATCCCCCAAACTTGAACCTTGCTTGTCCTCAAGCAAGCAATTTAGACTCTTCATCCCACATCAAATGCAATTCAAGAGTTCACCTCAAAATTAAACGAGCAATAATCAAAGAACTTGAAACTTAACAAACCGGAATCATTGCACATGTTTTATGACTCGAAAAGAAGAAGACAAATGAATCAATTCTAGGCCTCACTAGGGGGTATGTGTTTTACTCTCTTTCCAAGTGTTTAGGCTTCAAAGTTATCACTCAAATTCATCTATGATCTCTAAGCTACCATAGGCTTGAAAGAGATCTCAATCTCCACCGCTAAAGACAATGCAAGTGACACTAATCAAGAGGGCTTTTTAGAGGGTTGTAGTGGGGCTAGGTGAAAGAGTTGGGTGAGGAAAATTTTTGGTCATGTGGTGCTAAACTAGAGAATAAGAGTCAAATCTTACACTTCACAACCAATCAACAAATCCAAGCATTTTGCACATCCTCTCAAACCCGAAAACTTCACACTTCAACACATCATAAACTTTGGACTTCACTCTCCCACTTTCACTTTTCTTTCATTTTGAACTCAACCCTTTTTGCACTTGCTTTTCTTCTTTTCACAAAACTTTTGTGACTTCTCAACTTTTGCACATTTATTTTCAAGTCACCAACTCACTTTCAAGCACTATTTTTCAAGACTTTTCATTTCTCCAAACATTTCCCACTCTTTTGTATTTCTTTCTTTTGAAATTCTCTTCCACCAAATGGTATTTTCTCTCAAATCCAAACTCACTAAAATTTCATCTCCCATGACTCCTATTCTCTAGGAAGGGTCAATCTATTTGGACTAGGGAAACAATTTTGTGGAGTTTCAAAGAATAGGCTTAAAGGCTCAAAAAATTGGGCTTCAAGAAAATTGGCACTAATGTAGGGTGGATAGGGAAAATAGTGGGGCTAACGAAATAGTGCCTCAATCACTTCAACGTCACAAACAAATGTCACGAATGGGGCCTTGACAAAGATACAATCTCAAGTTCTAGAGTTAGAGATGCATAAAGAAATCACACACACAAGAGAAAAGAGAGGACAAAGTCCTAGAAAAAGAGGCTAAAAATCATCTCACTAGGTGCTCATTACCTAGAATCTCAACATTAGTCTACGACCTTAAGAGTCCACATGCTCATCCAAATATAAGTCAAGCAAACAAGCCATGATCATGCAAGAAAATAAGGGCTTCATCCATCCAAGCAAAGATATGGAATTTTTTTCAAGTCATGGATTTAACTATGTTGAAGACAAGGGATTCTCATTTAAGAAAATTTGATGGCAACCTATAATGCATGAAATTTTTGGCATTTTGTCAAATTTTTCAATTTTTTTTTGGACTTTTAACATGCAAATATAAAGGCAAGACAAAAGTAAACATGAATGCAAGACAAGAATTGAAACATGAATGCATCTAACTAGCATGAATTCCCTCCCCTAAACTTAAACATCACATTGTCCTCAATGTGAAAATAAAAGCAAGAAATGAGAGAAAGAGGACTCACTTAGTGTTCATTGTGGAGGAGGAGGTGGAGGGAAGTGGGTGTCCCACCAATTTGGAGGAGGAAGTCTTTCAAATTGCTTGGAGAGGGTGGTCATAGCGGTGCTCAATGCTCCCAAACCTTGCTCAAAGCTATCAAATCTTGTGCTCAATCCATCTAAGCGGTTGTACACGCCATCAATTCGGGTGTGCATGCCCTCAATCTCATTGTAAAGGTAGTGGTTTGATGGAGGATTGGGTCCATAGTGGCCATGAGAATGAGAGGAGCCACCTTGCTCAAAGTGTGTACTACCGGAGGGGAAGGTTATGGAAAGAAGGACTTGGGAGGGTTGCAATGGGACATCACCATCAAGCTCTTCATCACTATCATCCTCAAAATCCAAGTTTTGACCAAGGCGAACATCGCGCTTAATAGAATTCCTTGAATAGTCACAATCTCTTCCCGGAAACTTCCAATTGGCTCGGTTTTGCACGTTTGTTCTATGTGGGCAAGGAAGTGGGGCTAGCTTAGGATCTAAGTGGGCACCGGCATAGAAATAGCGATCTCCATGCTTTTCAATGACTTTCATACTCACAAGCGTAGCATATTAAGAGGTTGCCCGAAAGACGAAAGACCAAGAGGAATGTCCTTCAAACTCACTCCAAGTGCTTTAGCCAAATGAGTAACCAAACCTCCAATTACGATGCTCCCTTTGTCTTTGCCACTAACATTCTTCAAATGCCCGAAGAGGAATCCGGCGGAGGAGAGAGCATTGCCGGATGTTGCACTCCATAGGAAAAGGAGTTCCTTGATCGAGAGACCATTACCACCATCACCACCGCCGAAAACAGTATTAGCCATGAATCTTTGAAAGACTCGGAAGCTTGGATTGTATATGCCGGTGGCTTTGGTTTTGGCGGGGCGGTACTCTTTATCATCATTTCCAATCCTCTCAAAGAAAGCTTTAGCATCGAAACCACTAACTTGGTTCTCATGAGAGGGCGAGGTAATTGGCGGGAATCCAAATATGTCACTCAAGGTCTCTAAGTTGAGCTCAAAGGATTGGTTTCGGAGTTGGAACTCGGCTATCCCGTACCTAGTATGAGGAGTGGCATGAAATTCCAAGGTACTTAGGAATTCTAGGGTGAGGGCGGGATATGTAGGTTCATCTAAGTGTATGAATCGGTCCCATCCTAACCGCGAAGCCAAGTGGATGACATCATCCCAAAATCCCAAACTCTTGAGGCAATCCACATCCAAAAATCGGGTTCCATCAAATTCCCGCTTCTTAAGAAGATCAAAACGCCTCTTGTGTTCATTACTCTCAAGATGGAAGTGCAAATCCTCCGGAGAAGCATTCTTAAGCAATAAGGGGCGGCTAGACTCTCGAGCTCTCTTTAGCTTTTTCTCTTTGGGAGGCATGAAGTTAAGCTAGGCACCTACACACCACAAGACAAGCAACCACCACAAGCACAAATAGCCAAATGTTGTCCCGGCAAGGACAACCACAAGCAAAGCAAGCAAGCAAACAAACCACACCAAGCAACACAACAAAGCCACTACCTAGCAATACCAAGCAATACTCACAAATGCCTCCAAATGCAAGAAATTTCAAGAATTTTCAAGCAAGCTCAACTTTCAATCTAGGCAAATATCAATGAAGCTCAATCAAGTAGCAACAATCCAGCCATCATCATCATCCACAAGCAAATCAAACACCCAATTCACAAAAATCCCCAAATTCAACTCAAATCCCCCAAACTTGAATTTTAGCATGAAAATCCCTAAATTCAACCTAGGTCTTCAATTTTCATCAACAAATTGCACAATTTAGGCTAAGAGAAGCATGAATCTCTACCTAAATCCAACAAATTTGAACAAATTCTACCTAAAATCCTAAAACCTAGGTCTAGAAATTGAACAAGTAGAGGGGGAAAAAGAGGTTACCAAAAGCACCAATGGGAAGTGAGGGTGGCGGCTGCTGGAGGGCGACGGCCGGGTGGACTGGAGGAGCTCCGGCGAGCTGAGCTGGTGTGGAAGCGGGCTACTCGAGCGAGCAGCTGGCAACAGGGAGGCGAGCAGGCTTGGCTGTGGACGACCGGCGGTGCTGGCGGCAACTCGAGCGACTCGGGAAGATGGGAATGGGCGACTCAGCTACTCCGGCGACGCGAGGCGTGGTGGCGGCGAGGCGGTTCGGTGGTGGGAATGGGCGAGCAGCAAGCAAGAGGAGGGAGAGGGCAAGGAAGGGTCTCGGCCGGATATGAATGAAGAAAGAGCTGGGAACGTAGAAAACATGAGGGAGTGGGAGGAATTTTTCGACCCGGCCCGCGACTCGGGCTACGACCCGGCCGGGTTCGGATCTGGCATTTTGCTTTGCGTCGCGTTTTCCCCCGACGCCCAACCCGGCCCGCGACTCGGTCTACGACCCGACCGGGTCGGGTCCTGTTCTTCTGCCCTATTTTCCTTGTTTTCGACCCCGTTTTCGATCTGGTCTACGACCCGGGCGGGTCCATCTCTGGAATTCCATCTCCAAATTTTAGCCTTTATTGAAATTTTAGCCTTTACTCAAGTCCCTAGCCTATATCCCTATTGACAACCTAACCTTTCGGTTCTAATCATCAACAAGCCTCAAACCGCAAGCAATTTGGCATTAAGCATATAGGATTGACACAATCCACAATTCCAATCTCAATTCAAGCAAGCATTTCAAGGCTACCTAGAATCCAATAAGGTTTTCCTCAAACCCTAGGATTTGGGGGCTTAGCAATCCATGGAGAACAAGAGAAAAGAAGAAGAGATGAGGAAATCCATACCAATAAACATTGTATTGATTGAAAAGGGCACAAATCTCCAACAAGATCCTTCAATTTCTCAAGAACACCAAAGAGCTTTAATGGAATGTCTAGAGGTCCTAAATTGGGTAAAAGTTTTTTTCTAAAAGGAGGAAGACGGCTATATATACAACCCTAAAGGAAACAAGGCTAAAACGGGAAAAAAGGGACGCGGCGGTGTGACCCGGGGTCCAACCCGGCCCGTGACCCGACCGGGTCCAAGTCTGGAAACCGGTCCATGCGAAAACGCAAGGAAAAGGTGCGACCCGGGCGCCGACCCGGCCCGTGACCCGGCCGGGTCCAGCCCTGCCTCTTCACTTGGCTTCTCGGCTTGGCAAGGCAGCCGACCCGGGCCAGGACCCGGCCCGTGACCCGGCTGGGTCAGGGGCTGTGGCTAGGGCTGTTCAAAAATATCCGATCCGGCCAATCCGATACGACGATCCGACTGATCCGGTCCGAGTCGATCCGAGTCCGATGGATAATTATACGAATCCGATACGATCCGAGAAAATTAGTCGGTTAATGGACCGGATACGGAATTGAATTTCACCCCTAAAATCTGGCGGAATGTGATCCGATCCGATCCGATCCGATAAAATTATATATTTTCTTAGCGTAATGTAATATTTTGGTGTTTTAAATTTATTTTTTTAAAAAAAATTACATGTCAAATGGTAAACCGGATATCCGATCCGATCCGAGATAAACAGACCGGATATCCGGGTATATGCGGACCGGATACGGATATCACTTTTGAGAAAAAAAATCCGGTAATATCCGATCCGTTTAGGCTAAACGGATCGGATATCCGTCCATGAACACCCCTAGCTGTGGCCCTTGGGTTGGCTTGCTTTGCCTTGGTTCTTCGGGCTTCGTCTTGGGCGGTCTTTGGCTTGCTCCTCGGGCGTCTTCTCGGCCTCTCCTTGACACCGTCTTCGAGCTCTCGACGCCTCCTTGAGTCCTCTTGATCTCCAACACTTCATTCACCTCCAAATCACCTGAAATTCACAAAGAACAAAGCGTAGAGTCCGAACCGAACAACTAAACCGAAAACAAGCAAAAATCTAACTTAAACGAGAGAAACGCAAACCGAAAGCTACGAAACATGACCTAATGCACATCCTAAACATGAACTAAATGCAAGCCATCAAAGATTCTATCTTATATTAAAGATAGAATTCTCGTTTGGATTGGGTACCAGGTAATCGCTAAGGATAGAATTTTTTCCCTCTACCATCTCTCTTCCATTATAAATACATGTCTTTGTCAGGTATGGAGGTAACTTGCATCTTCTAGCTTTTTTTAGCAATTTCTTCTCCTTTACCATCGACGCTCGACTTGACAACTATTATTTTGACTTAGGCATCGAAGGCGGATTAGGGGGTCCCCGCCCCCTTTGTCCATTTTTTTTGCAGTTCTAGATTATTAATTCAATCGGAGCAGAAGTTGAAAAAGTATCCCCTAATTAATGCATTGAGGGCAAATTTTTGTGTACTAACACCATCAACATTAGCTTAAGCATTACCATAAGGGAGAATCTTTAATTTGTTTTTGTGTACTATCCAACCTGAGGATCCCCCTTTGTCCAATTTTTGTTTGTTTCATTTTGTTTTTTGTCTGTCTAGTCGGTTCTTCTGGCTACCTAGCTTGTTCTCGGTCTCTCGATCTACCGAGCCTGTCCGGTATTTTGAATTCTCACCTTGTCAAAAAAATAATAATAAAAAATGAAATCATATATTCTTCACACTCTTAAGATTAAACAATAAGTATTGATTTTTCTTATAATAACATTTGAAGGACACACTTTATTTTTAATATGTACAAGATTTTTTTATTAGCAATTGTATCAATAGGTTTCATTTAACTAATATGATTATTGGTTAATGACCCTAAGCTTTGAGGTTGCTATAAAAAGCTTGAAGAGCCGAGTTCTCCGAGTGAGGGTATTATTTATAAGAATCGAATTTGGAGACTTCTTGATACTACTATTATAATTCTTTAACAAGCCTTCGACCAAAAAAAATAATTCTTTAACAAGCCTAGCTAGTACAAAATAAACTAAATTTAAATAATTCGTTTGGTTGGATAGGTTTGATTTTAAATTAATATATACATTCTTTTGAATTTATTTGAAGTAAATGATCCCAACCAAGTGAACCAACATCATATTTAATAAAAGGTCACTTGTCTCGGCCATCATATGCTAAGATTTTTGCCATTTTTCGTGACTACTTTGTGCGTGAAGTAAAACTTCAAGTTGTCTTTCCTATATACGTATCCAGTTATAACTGGATTAATCTAAGGATTTAGAGTGCTATACTATATATATTGTGTCCCAACTCACTATTAAATAATACTTAACTTTAGCCCAAACAAAAACATGCTGGAATTTCTATTTTGTTTATAAGACTTAAGTTGTTTTCGTTAACCTGCCTTGGAGGCTCTGTAATATCCGGTTCCGTTTCCGCTTCGATTCCGTTTCTCGCCTTGAAAGTTATTTCGGGTTCCTTGTGGCTCAAGCATAATCGCTTCTTTTCCGTCTTGACCTTATCCTAGCTATTCAATTTCTTGGGGTATAAGTAACTGTTTTAAAGCACCTCCGTCTCGCATGAACTGTGCATTCTCGTCAAGTGATCGATTATATTGGTCTAGTACCCTTAAAATAATGTTAATTGATAAGTTATATTTTCTCCCGTTAACTTCCAAATTTTCAATTTTCTTATCATTGGTCATCTCCGTACGATTCTCTTGATCTTATATCCACTGCCTTTTTAATTCATTAATTAACCAAATTTTATAAAACAAGAGATCGTAACTTCCTGTATGATATTAATAAAGTAGCTAGGTTATACCTAATTCCTATATATGTACATATCGTTTCCAACGCTTCATGCGTACTTAATCCCTACCGTCTCCGCTGCTCCGTGTGTCGACCCAATCGCTCCTCTTCTCAAAGTCTTCCGTCATCAAAGTCACCATCGGTGAGGGTTTTCTATTATGGTCCCTACCTCCATAGCCATACTCATCAACATTCTCGGTGAGTCCCTCTTGGGCCGCGACTTCGCGGTTTGTTTTCCTTGTCTTCCTAAGTCGGTGGTCGGGCTTGAGTCCGGTATATTCGTAGTAGGATAGTAAAGGGCGTTGCTTGGTAATTCAGGCTAGGGGATGGGTCAGTGTCGGTGTCGGTGTCGGGTCGTTAAGGGAGTTATCGTCATCCTTAGATCGTCGGGGTCGGTCGGGAAAAGTAAAGTTAAGGGTTTTGGCGAGCTTGGGTCTAGTCGTGGGAGGCGAGATCGAGCGGGTCTGGTTGGGTTCTAGTGAGCCGAGGGTGGTCGTGGGAGGCAAGATCGAGCGGGTTTGGTGTGAAGAAGGTGGGGAGGTCGAGAGTTGCAGAGGTAGGGGAGGAGTAGATCTGAAAAGAAGTAGAAGTGGGTTTGGAAAAGTAGAAGTAGTAGAGATGTAAAGCTAAGAAGGTGGTCAAAGTAAAAGTGAGTCTCGTACGGTGGGTCGTGGGTTTGGGCAGGAAAATTGGGGAAAAAAAAATAGAATAAATATAATTATGGGTAATTAGAATGGGAACGGGAAGACTTAATTAATTAATTAAGGGCGTAGGTATTTCAGTCAAGCTTAATTAGCTTGGAGAGTTGTTGGCCAATATGAGTAAAGTCGGTTTCGGTTCGGGTTTCTGGGGTTGTTTCGGGTCTTTTATCCTTCTTTTAATTAATAATCATCATCTTAATCTAAAAATGCGTTTAATAATATTAAAATTATCGTTTTTAGGAGATTGATTTTGCCGAGTCATTGTCATTCCTCGTTCATAGAGAATTTCTTCTCTTCAAGGTAAGTCGTTCTGCGACTTGCTCAGCTAGGTGGTTCTATTCAATTCTGGTTGGATTGCATGCTGTGCTGGTGGGATTGGTTTTGGGGAACTAGTCCCTAGAGTATTATTTTTCTAAAATATTTTATTTGTATATATATATGTGTGTGTGATCGTATGTTTTTATGTGTGCAACTGGTTTTCAAAAGGATTTTATCGTATTAAAGATTTTCACGTGTTTTCTGTGTGTTGGCATCTACCGGTACGGCCTTGTTCTCGGATTTCTGAGGAGAAGGGGACTTCTAGAGGCATGGTCGTATGGCAAGGAGAGCCCCTTCAAAATTTATAAAAATGTTTTGGCGAGTGCTCTAGTAGGGGCTCGACCAGGGGTTAGAAGTGTGGAAAATGGAATGGCTGGAGGATGCCTTAGATGCGGGTGCTGTGGGTGGAGGCCGTTAACACCCCGCCTAGGATTGTGTATGTGTGTGTGAATGTGTGGATTCGTGAATGTTTGTGTGAGAGGATTTATTATTGTGATGCTGCTAGTGAATTTGAATGCGTGTGACTAACTGGACTTAGGACTGGACTAGAGCTATGCGTGTGATTGCGGACTTGTTTGCTGACCTTAGAAACTCGTTTTGAAACGTTCTGCTAGTATTGTATGTTTTCTGACTTGGATTAGAATAGTAGCTGACCCCTCGGGAAACTATTTTTCAGACTGCAGATATCTAGGAATCCGTGTAGGGACTTGGCGGATTGGTGGTGCGAAGCGGCGATACGTGTCATAGAATGGTTTGGGGTTTAGGAAGGGTTATTCTAATTTATGTTATTGTTTGAATTATCTTGTATAGTTTCATATCGTAAATTGTTAGTTGATGTGCTTGGGGTTTGAGGAGGTTCGTAATTATTAGTCTGGTGTTGAGTTGGGATTATGAATTGTTCTGTAAAAGTTTTATTTCGTAATACAAGTGTAACACCTCGTCTTTCTGACAAGGCGTTACTCGGTAGTAGACCTCACGAGGCACTACCAAGCTGGTTCGACAACGGACATTCGGATCTTGCAACGCGGGCACGGCGAGAAAACATAGAAAACATCCAACTTGTATTTGAATGAAATAACTATCATGATTGAAAACAAATTGACATGCACTAATCCCCAAAAACAATTCCAAATTCCAATGCTCAAATTCCACAACTCATCCTAAAAGACAAACATCTGAAATTTCACTTAATATAATTCAGAGTCAATAGTAATAAAAACTAGTAATAATAATAACACCCAACCCCAACACTATGACACGCGCGCTACTACTCCGCACCACCATTACGCTGAGGCTCGGTCACGGGATCCTGATTACCTGGAATGAAAAATAGTTCCCCGAGGGGTCAGATCCTATCCTATCAAGTCAGAATCAACATGGAAGTTACAAGACGTTTCAAAACCGTTTATCTAAGGTCAGCAAACAAGTCCGCAATCACACACATAACTTTAGTCCAGTCCTAGGTCTAGTTAGTCACACATATTTAATTCACTAACGCAATCAAAATCACAAGTCTCTTACACACACATTCACACACATGCACCATCCTTCTTTCACACACGACCATCTCCACGCAACGCAATTCATCCCTTCACTTCCATGCCCATACTCACACAAACACATACCTACACTCACTGTCCTAGTGAGGCGGAGCTGCAACCCTTCATCCACTTTGCACTCCTGACCGTTAATGCAACCCTTCACCCTCCATTGCACCCGGTCTGACGATACAACCCTTCTTCATCATTGTACGTCTGCCTGTCGATGCAACCCTTCTTCACCACTGCACCCGGCCGTTCCTTAACCACGAGAACACTTACAAGCAACACACATACTCAATAAAGCATAGTAAAACACAATCGAAATACTTGTAATCAAATTCAAACTTTATAAAAATCATTTCACACAAAGCACACATTAAAAACATTTCGAAAGATCGATCGGGACTAGTTCCCAAAACCAATCCCATAACTACCACGCAACCCTAACAGGCTAGAACAAGACTGAGCAAGTCGAAATTCGACTTACCTGAGAGACGAGGGAATTTCACTACTAAGGAGGAAGGTAAATGGGCTCGGAAAATCAATCACCTATAAATAGGTCAAAACAATTATTATTATTATTATTTAAGAGAGTTTGTGAAGAAACCGGAACGAAAATAAAATCCCGAAACCGAACCCGACTAGCTAATTTTCCGGACCCACCAAGTAACACCCACTTAAGTATATATTAAATATACTATACGTAAAACCCAAACCCATGGAAAAGATGCGGGGCCCCTCCTTCCAATCTTCCAAGCTTTCACGGTCCCAGCCTAGCCTTCTTCTACCTCTAACCCCCCGCTCTTAACCTCCGCCCTCAAATTTGCTTACTCCTCACAGACCCGCCGAACCCGATTCCAGATCTGGCTTCGATGTTGACCCCAACCACCAACGACACACCAGCACTCTCGGTCCTGCCCGACGCTACCCCGATCCCGACTCACTCACGCTCGCCCTCTCCCGCTCTCCCTCGCTCCGGATCTGGAACTCCAAACCCACCGGCCACCGAAACCCGACGACGGCCAGCCCCTCACTCGGCCTCTCACTTCCTCCGCTCACCCTCGACCCGACTTTGGCTCGGCGGCGACGGCTCCTGCTCCGGCCGTCTTCGCCCGACACCCCGATTCTAACCACCCGCAACTCGACTCCCGGAACCGACGACGATGTGGAAGGAACAAGACTAGAGGACTCACCGGTTTGCTCGAAGATAAACCGCCGGCGATTGAAATACGGTGGCCAGCAGAGAGAGCTTCGGTGCTAACGCCACATTGCCCAGATAAAACAGAGACGCGTGAGAGGAGGACATGGCAATTACAGGGAAAGGACGCTGACCGAAAGATTGGTACCGAGAGGAACAGGAAGTAGATGAGAGACTCACCGGAATTTAAGAACGGCGACGGGTTCAAAGCTTCGCAAGGCTCAACTCGGAAATTCAGTCAAACGGGTGGCGGCAGGATTGAATGGCCGAATGAAGCACGATACCAAAGGTAGGGTCAAAGGCTAATTAAGCCTTAAATAGGTTTTTGGGGTAAATAAAGATATAATTAAATAAATTGGATAGTTTGTTACGAATTGAGCCCAAACGGAAAGATAAGAAAGTTTCCTTTCATTGGCTAGCATACTATGCGCTAATTAAATTATTAACACCTATACATGGATATATTTGTTATTAAATACTTTTAAGATTATTTACTTTTACCTCGAAGGCTCGAAGGAAGGTAATATCTTGCTTATGGTCAAGAAACGGGATCGCTACCAGAACGATTGGAATTGAGTATTACAACAAGTTGGATGTTTTTCAATGTTTTCTCGTCGTGCCCGCGTTGCAAGATCCGAATGTTCTGTTGTCGAACCAGTTTGATAGCGCCTCGTGAGGTCTACTACCGAGTAACGCCTTGTCAGAATGACGGGGTGTTACAGGCTCGAACTCAAAATATAATGGTAAACATATGAATGCTAAACCAGTGAATTGATGCACCAATTGCAATACCGATATATATGGTATATCATATGTTCTGTATCAATACCAAACTTAGTCTCGGGTTCTTAGCCAAGAAACCCATGCTCTTAAATATAAAACACGTGCTCTAATTTCATGGGTTGTTGATAGTTCTTCAAGAAGATCCGGATAGTATCTTCCTCATATTTATCTCTCCCGTCCCTCTTGATGTGCAATACTGAAAAAAAATATAACAAAGTTGGCTACATATATAATGTTATGCTCATAGTTAAGGACATAACAATGTTTTGATAAATACGGAGTATTTGATGGCCGGTAAAGAAGAGAAATTAGGGGAGGAAAGTAGAGTTTAGAGAAAACGTAGAGGAATTGAGGAGGAAGAAGAAGCTAGAGAAAAGTAAGAAGAAGGTTTTATTCATTCATCGATAATGACAAAAAGCACTACAAGCTTATAATGCATTTTTGGCAATATTATCCTAAACACAACTTAGCTAACTCTTGGTGTGAATAAAATAACATGTTTTTATTCAAAAAATATATATTATCCTAAACACACAATACTTACTAATTAAAAAAACTACCTACTATAGTCTATATCCTTACATGACACATAAAGAATATCAATTAATTTTACTAATACATGAAAAAAAAAACTTTACCTCATATTGTACCACCGATATGTACATCCATATACGAGTCGTATGCAACTGCTATCTGACTCATCTCACACATTTATCGTCACTCCATAATTATAAGATAGTTTTTATCAATAAACAAACTAGCCAAAAAATATTAATCACTTACCTGGATAAAAATAAAGTTTTGGCATATCTACTTCCCGACCCGCATAATACACACTCCCCAAGCTGAATATTCTTCGAACCAACATTGTTAGCATTGACTAATACTAACTTTGGGCCTAACATTATCTATTAAACATGTTTGATAGTGCCCATAGATGATAGAATGACATCTTATCAAGTTTTATTAGTTGTCAGATCTTATCAACACACTCTATTTTATGCATACGTAGAACTAGAAATGTGGAAATTTAACACACTAATTTGAATGATAAAAGAAAAGAAAGTAGGAAATCAAACATCTCTATAAATCAAGACATCAATGTAACTATAGTATAGCAATCATGTTTTTTTAAAGGCTCGTTCTATATTATAATATAGAACAACATCATAATTCACAATTGGTGTGTATGACTAGAGATTAATAAGTATACACAATTTTGCTATTATAAAGTGTAAAAGATGTTAGTCGGTGACATGTTAGTAAACATATCAAGGATAGACAGTTAACTAGTTATAACCCCGGGCCTTGCCCGGGAATTTTTCAAATAAAATTCAAAATATATTAGTTTACAAATAATATAACTATTATAGATAAAATACATAATTTATTTAAATCCCATAAGTATTGTGAAAGATGTAACATTTTGAATTGGTTAATGGGTTAACTTTAGTGACATGAATTTATGTAGAGCAAACTCGAGTTTGATGGTGCCAACCTGGCTAATGTCTCGGTGTTTGTCCGATAACTCTTTTAAATAAAATGTGTAATAAATATTAATTTACATATGATCTATGCATACTATAACTTGATGTTATATTCATAACTATATATTTAAATGTATAGTTATGCAAATTTGCATAGATGAAATTATTTGAATATATATATATTAATAAAAAAAATAAATTTCATTCGTTGTTAAAATGGTCTAAAACTCTAGTGTCAAACAAAAATATAAATTAGTCGACTATCTTCAGCAATTGGTCAACCTAAACATGCAAGAAAACCATAATGACTTGGAACTGACCTACAACAACTAACCTATAAAATTAACAAAGTAAACCTATACTCAATCCCGAACCAAACCGACTTGCCCTGACCCAACTAAATCAAACTTGCAAAGACCTTGACCAATTGACATGTAAATTTCAACATGTACAGCCCAAACTTATAATCAATATACCGAATCGACTTATTAATAGACATATTCTCCACATATAACATTTCAAACTTGTACTCAAAATGAACTCAAATATATATATATAGATATATTCAATTTACTTTCAACTTATACAAAAATGGATAGAAATTACATAAATATATATTAATCTTGAGCAACATGAAAATAAAATCTTGGATTAAAAAATAATATACAACGACATTACATGAGATACTAATTGAAGTATATATTTAATTTGTATTTATTTAGAAGGGTTATACTAAACATAACATAGTAAAAGTAATAACTAAACACAAACTTTATCTAATTTACTAAGATATCCCAAATCTTAATTTTTTCAATATTACCTAATTTACTAAGATATCCCAAATCTTAATTTTTTCAATAAAACCCTAGATCAATGAAGCAGATCACTACCGTCAACATTGAAGATTAATTAACTAATTCGTAGGCTTCAACAAAAATTAATCTTTATAGCTAGTCTCTAGATGCCTTGTAATATTAGCTGTAATTAACTTTGTTTCAATTGATATGTTTAATAAGATGTAGAGCTGTATGTATACGTGTGAATATAAGATTTGGTTAAGATAGCAATGGATAAACGTTTTTGGTTGAACAATGGAGTATAAGATTTTGTTAAAAAAAATATACATAAGAGAAAATAGAAATTTATGAATGGATAGAAAGTTGTGATAATAAATTACTTAATTAAAAATAGGGTGAGTGGTTTAAAAATTCTTATTGACGAAACTGCCCTTAACTGCTTCAGGTTTAGAAGTATATATTGATTGATTAGTTGGTATGTCTATGATATTAGGATGGAACCTCCGGACTTATATCTACTACTATTAATCACACGTCTAATATGGTATAATTGTTGTAAAAAATGTGCATACTCTATTTGATTAACAAAGGTGAGTACTAATACAATATATTTAGATGGCAAATAGTGTAACCTTAATACATACTTGAGTTGGTGGATATGAGGCGGATACCACAACAACATAATAACCTAAAGTAGATTAATTTTAGGCGAGAAAGCACTCAGACCGAAATTGGTAATATTTTTACGCTTGATTGCATTAAGTAATATCTTGTAATTGTATTTATATTTTACTAATTAAGAATCTGTTAATATATAGTATCTAGGTGCTATGGATAAATACATTGATTTCCGAGGCAATTTGCTGGGGTTTATTGCCACTATATTTGGCAATTATTAGGCTACTCAGAAATTAAAAAAAGCGATCAATAGAAGGGTTGAAGATGACGGAGTATCACCCTTTAAAGAGCTCCTTCAATTTGCTTATGATTTCTCGTGGCACAAAGCCAATCCGTAGATCTCACCGAGAAAGTCTGAAATATTTATTTTGTACAATTTTAACTATATAATTGCAGTTTTTAAATTTAATTTATCCTTTATTCTTACAAAAAATAAGTTGGAAATAATTTATTTGACAATTAAAATTTATCATTTTAATTAACTAATTAATTATCAAAATTGATATCCAATAACTTTAACATTTACACCAACTATCTATACTATATATTAAAGCCGGAGAATTTCGAGCCTCCACGTTAATTCTGGCCCCACCACATGTTAACAAATTTAATCTAGAAAAATAGTTTTTAAAGTCTTTTTTATCCCATAATATCTATCTTTTGCAACTAATATCTTATTTATAAACCAAATAACTAATATCTATCTTTTATTTTTTTCAAAATGTTTCTTCGGGACACTTTGCAACTAATGTTTAAAAAATACGAACTTAACATACAAAAGACAACTAATATAGATTCCTTTACTAGGTAATGCATGATATTATTGATATCTAATATAGATAATAGTCTTTTATTTTTTTCATTCTTTTATCTTTTTATCATTAGATTCTACATTCCTTTTTGTAATCATAGATATTTGTCATACTTTTCTATCAATCTTTTTTTATTCCATAAATTTATAATTTAAGTAAAAAATATTTTAAAAAATATTTGAGAAATATCTAAAAAAATATAAACTAAATTTGTATTATAATGTTCATTTACAAAATATCATATCACATATGATTTTTTTAATTAAACAAATATATTTTGAATAAAATGATAGTATTTTATTTATTATTTTTATTTAAGTTATATCATATAAATTTATTCTTAACAAAAAATCACGATTTTGGATCTATAAAATATTGTAACGATTTCTGATAAAAAAAGATGATGTCAATATCTAATTCCTCATAATATTATCATACATTATTTTATTAAATAAATAATATATTAAAAAATATTATTGATCGTGTCCCGTACAGGGTACGGGCAATAATCTAGTTTATCTTAAGGGATAACTTAAATTGATACCAATTAAATAACTAATACCAATAAAATTTAATTGATAAATTAAATCAATTTTTTTTAAAGAATAAACTGATATCTAAGAAGTCATAAGCTAGTAAGTATACTAAAATTGTTTCTACCACAAAAAAGTATACTAAGATTATTTACATCGATGATAATATTATAATGTATAGGTGTCACAAGAGGCTTTAATCCGCCCAAAGAAAGATAGCTATAAAGACCCATGTTGATGGACCTAATCAATGTGAGGTATGCTATTCTGGAAGAGTTTTTACTAGACCAGCTGTTTGAATCCAAGTATTCATAAAAATAATGTTTCAAGATAAAGATTGTATGAAAAAATAGAAAAGTTTAACTTTTGCATTTGCGAAGCAATGACTACACAACCTTGACAGATGATGAATGCATGAGGTGGGTCGAACTAATTATTGAATACGCTGGATATAGAGAGCAAAATACATATACGAGCCCCTAAACTTGTGTGTTTTTGTCGGTCAAGTCCATGTATTTGGAATGTTCATATAGACCCCTAAACTTTACATTTTCATGTTTTTTAAGCATTTTTGGTTAATCACATTCAACTCACGTTCGGAATTGTGCGTTTAAGTCAATACTCGTCTCTTTTTAATCTTATATGGAATTAAAAAAGGACTAACAAAGAGGTAATATTCGCCTCTTTTTTATATGTTTGTTAGCCTTTATTTAATTCCACGTAAGATAAAAAAGAGGTGAGTATTGACATAAGTCATTCCGAACGTGAGCTGAATACGATTAGTCAAATCAACATCGAGTTCTTAAAAGATAAAAAATGTAAAGTTCAGGAGCTTATCTAAGCATTTCAAAATATAATGACATGGATGACAAAAATGTACATATGCTCAGGGACCTGTGAATGTATTTTTGCAGATATAGAGACATGCATGGACAAACTAGCCCTAACATAAGAACCATTTATACTAACATAAACAAAGACAAGAATAGCACAATTGAAACTTGGACCATCTATTTCGGTGCAGCCCACTCTACGGGCTTCCAACGCTAAGCCCATTTAGCAAATCTGGGCCCATTAATTGCCCAACAACTACTTCCATCGTCAATAAACTTCATGATCTCTTGGTTGTTTATTTTTTTGGTTGGAATTTCGTGTTTGCTTGTTGTCGATCGTATATGACCCGAACATCTTCCTACACAAACACAATATAATCTCGATATTTAGATTGTAGATGATAATCACATTATTTTTCTAACGCACTTGTTAGCTCGAATGTCACCGATAACATTACTTTTGTTGTGAATATGTGTGCTTAGAGGATTGATTAGAAAGCGTATCTAGCTTTATTATGAAATGAGAAAGCCAACGGTTGTAAGGGTAAAAGGCACCTTTAACAATAAAGCTTTTAAAAGACAGACCTTAGAAAAAGATTCACCAAAAGATCACAATAAAGATGATAGAAAGTATGAAACTTGAAAGTGTCCATTAAAAGTGGAAATCTTTTCATTGATTGATTTTGAAAGTTGGCATTATGAAATTCTTTTACAATAAATGTATATTGTGTTTTACAAACACATGCCAACATTTTTTATGTCAACACAAATTTACCATCTATTTATTTTCTTCTTAATTTCTATCGTAGAATGGGATTATTTTTAAACTTTTTTAAAAAAAAAAACTTCATTTAGGTTAGCGGGTATGTATGAACTATGAAGTGCTTAAAAGGAAGAGAGAACCGAGGTGAGTTAACTTAGGTGGTGATTGGTTTGCTCAAAATCCACGAGGTCTGAGTTCAACTCCAATAGGTCTAAAAAATCCTCTTTGGGAGACTCATCAGCCACAACCAGACGCATGACTCGGGTCGAGGTGAACGTAACTAAGACAATTTTCTGATGAACCGGTGAGGAAAAAAAGAGAGGAGAGAACTAGATTCTAAAAAAAAAACACTTTGGAAAAAGAGTAAAATCCAAGAGTGGAATTCAAAACCCCACTACTAGTGACAATTCATTCTCCCTATACCCTTTTCCTATTCCCTTCTGATATTAGGGTGTCGATCACATAATTACTCCTTTCCATGGAAAGCAAATCACACTTTCCACATTTCATGGATGCCTCTTTATCCCTTTGCTTCCAAATAAATCAAAGCCATATAACCTAATCAAACCGCCTAACCTACTAAATTTAGAAGGTTTTTCTAACCTACCGATTTTATGTTTATGATCGTAAAAAGTACAATTAATTATTTACGTATGAAAATATATTCAATTTGATTCCAAAATTGGTGTACTTCATCTACTCGATCATTCTAGCGATTGGATGATATTAGAACTAATAAACTAAATTGGATAGTTTAATATGCGGATGCTTTGATGCATGTTAGAAAAGTCGATTTTTGAATTAAGATTAATAGACTTTTAATGCCAAAATTTCCAACTCGTTAATGATTCGTTTTTAAAATAACTCAAATAAATAACACGTAAGCTTAAAACCGTGAAAGCCCTAATGCTAAATTGTCAAGTCTAACAATTTCCCAAGCATAGGTTAAGACACTTAATTTGGAAAAGTTTTACTAAATTTATACTAAGAATTATGCTTTCCGATTCCCTTTCGAAGTTCGCGCTCTCGCGCTGTCATACGGGCTTCCCCAGACTCTTAGGATCGACTAACCCCTTATAATGAATAAGTTTCTAAAAGCAAGATAAATAACTTATATCTATAGGAGTTAGCATAATTTAGAAAGACCACTGATCTAAAGCTAATTCACCTGATCTAATTGAGGAAGTATACTCAATTATAACCACAAACATTGTTATACCATCAAGCCAAGCTTTTTACCACAATATAAAGGAGTACTAAAAGAGAGCATTTTTTTTAGAAAACACAAAAGAAAAAAGCTAACGAGAAGACATTTGATTGGGCATTTTTTGTCTCGGTGGGTTTTCTTGGACAAAACCCATAAAGTCATTGTAGTTTTACTAGCTAGAGGTATAAAAATAGTACTACTAATAGTGAATCATTTGGGAAAAAAGAATAATATCATATCATAAAAATGTCACACTAGTATATGGGTGTATGTGGGAGGTGGGTATTGGGTGTTCATCACCAACTTGGCAAAATAATTTAAAGGGATATCTTAGTGGAGTGGACTTCTTTCCAATCCTCAATATGGTTTGTAAGTGGGGTTGTGTCTTTTCAAGGCAACCTTTGAAGCGAAGTTCTCTTGAGAAAGGGCATTTTGGAGTGGCAACTTAGAGCATTTTGGCCACACATATGGTCAATTTCAATTTAATTGAATGGGATTGAACTATGGGTATGAAGTAACTTTTGTGGTTTACTAGACACTCATGTATTGCTTGTCCCAATAAGGGGATTTCTTTTTTGCTATTTGATGGTATAAGGGTTGAATTATTTTTCGTATGCTGATTATTTAACCCTTTTTTCTTTAATAATAAAACTCTCCTTGAAAGATCGAAGAGGGTTATCTCTCCTAAAAAAAAGTAATTTGTGAGGTTTATAATTACAATACACATATGGTCAATTTCAGTTACTGTCGGCCATCAATATATAGATGTCACATACCACACTCTCATGTATAATATAATTTCTTTCATTTTTCTATGCTTGTGTATCATTGTTATTGCAAACAAAAGATGCTTGAATTTGGTTTACTGTTTTTTCAACTAAAAGATGCCCGGCCATAAGGCTCAACTTCACAACTCTCGTTTCACCAAAAAAAAAACTTCACAACTCTCAACCTTTCATAGGCTATTTCTTATCAAATATATAGTCAATATCTCTTGCAACCTTTGCTTAGATTTTTTTTTGTTTTTCCAACATTATTTAAAAAATTTCTTTCTTCGTTGTCTAGCTAGGATTTTTTTGTTGCTATGGTTTCATCATGGTCGATGTCATATATTTTGGCTTGTTTCCTTTGGGAAAGCGTTACCCAACTGAATGTGTTTGTCTTTACTTAAATTTTGTGGTAGAATTGTTGCTTGTAAGGTGATTTCATAGTAAGCTGCATTTTTTCATGTTAACTTGATTCCAAAATTCAGATGATTTGTTTATTGTCGTATTTAGTTAAATTAAATTGTAGATTCAAATCAACGTCTGATAAATGTAGAGTTATATATTTATATACTTTGTGTAATATGGTTCAAATAAATCTTTTTTATGTCAATTCATAAAAAATGAAAAAGAAGAAGAGGTAGGATTTAGTAATGAAAAGTTTGGAAGGATGAAATCATGGAAAAGGCACATACATAATGACTAATTAAAATGGAGGTCATGTCTAATAGCCATTTAAGGGACAGGGATGTTACATCAATGGGCAACCTATGAAGTTACTTTCAAACTTGAAAGTGAGAAGAAAGTTGAAAGGTATTTCCCTACCACTTTCACTATCGATCTCTCCTAGATATTGCATGTCATTCTTCTTCACGAGAATGTTGTTTGGTCCAAACATGGCCACACGTCCACTTCCACTTGCTTAGTGCTTTTTTCATGTTTTTATACTCTAACTTTAATTAATTGGTATCATGTATGACATCTAATCTATATATATATAAAAGTTAGGTGGTGTCCCCATTAAATGCTCCATTTAGTGTACATTGTAATCTTCCCTATATAATAAACACTACGCAATCATAATCAAACAAACCACCATAGCATAGTGGTAAAGTCTTCCTCTAATTACGCAAAGGTTTGGGGTTCAAACCTCTCTAGAAACATTTTTGTGTTGTTTGCATATTTTCTTAATATGTACTTTTTTAACGCAAATTACAAAATATGTTAATACCATAAATCATAAAATATGTGTATTTTTTAACGTAAATCACAAAATATATTTATACCCTAAATCATAAAGTATGTGTATTTTTTTAAACGTGTTTTGTGTGTATTTGTTGAACTATTTGTATATATGATTCAAGTATATAAATAAATGTATAATTTTTTTAAACATAAATCACAAAATATGTTTATACCCTAAATCATAAAATATGTGTATTTTTTTAAACATGTTTTGTGGGTATTTGTTGTATTATGTGTATATATGAATATATTTTTAACGTGTATTTTTCTCACGTAAATAACAAAATATGTGAATACCATAAATCATAAAATATTTGTATTTTTTTAACGAAAATCACAAAATGTATTTATATCCTAAATCATAAAATATGGGTATTTTTTCTTTAAACTTCTATAGTTTTCATGTATATAAAAACATTTTGAATAGCCAACAATATTAATTTAATATTTCATATGCTTTCTATAGTTTTCTATATCTTTCATATGTACGTAATTTCATTTAGATGCAAATAAGGTGCACTTCGCTCGCAAGTGAATTATATTTTTAGTTGATCTATTTCTTATGAAATATTTATTTTATACTTAATATAATCTATTATATTTTTTCAATTAAAGTTGATTAATAAAGCTTCAAAATAGTTTTTAAACCCGTGCGTAGCACGGGTCATGAATTCTAGTTTATGTAAAAAATTGTTATAGGAAAAATTGGAGAAGAGTATATTAAATGTGAATAAATAAAAAAATAATGCTATAGAGAATTAAAACTTGATGGGATTAAAATAAAATTGAATATTAAATCATCTAAACCAGTTGATTTTCATATCAGATTATTACAAATTAACTTAAATTATATTTAAATTTAATCTAAAATTCCATTACTATACTAATAATAAACTCAACGGGGGAGGGGCACGGACCACTCATGACCACGGTCTCCGTTTACGCTCTTACTTAGTGGTCAACTTCTTGCCTACTCGCCTTAAGCCTTAAGGCCTCTTGAAAATTTCTTTTTTATATATAAAATAATAAAAATATATTTGAAATTAATTGTAAGCTTAAGTAACTTTTTTAATCCAAATTAGAAAAAAAAATACATGTACATGTTTAGTTTATAAGTAATGAAATGTTTATAAGTCGATAATTTGTTTATACTAAAGACATTAATGTACTACTTATTTTAAAAAAATAAACACTTTAGTCCCTATACAACAACAACATTTACCTAGGCAGTCCCGCTGAAGCAGGATCTGGGGGGTCGAGATGGGAGTATTCCAGACCTGGATGGAATACGCCCGAAAAAAGACCCAAGATAGACGCTCCGAACCATCCAACCACTACAAACAAAAAGCTAAGAGCCTGAAAAAAGACCCAAGATAAACGCTCTGAACCATCTAACCACTACAAATAAATTTTATTGACTTTAGTCCTTATAAGTCAATAAAATTGTGGGTGTCGAAACGAGTCCTTACTAATTTTATTTTAAGGATTAGTTTTGCTTCTTTTTTTTCGTTCTAAAATTAGCTTATTATTCTACGTACATGAACTACTCGTTCGCCCTACCTTTTTTGAACACCAACAGGGAAATTCCGCGTGGTAACTACGAGGTTTTGCGAATTCTGCGTGGTACACAAAGTTTTCTGAAATTCCGCATGGTGACCACGAGGTTTTGCAAATTCCGTGTAATAACCTCGGCATATTATAAAAAGCTAAAATTATATAAAACTTACCCATATTATGTATTTAATTGCACAAAATCACCCTCATCTTTAGTTTTTTTAAAAAAATCTAATCTATTTTTATAAAACACCTAAGTTTATAATTTTAGAATTATGTTTTTTTATTTACTCTTTTTCCATGATACAATATATTATTATTTAAAAAAAATCATCCATTTCTTTGTTATTATTATAAAAAACCGCATTTTTCAAATTTGTATAACAAAATAGTCTCTTCTTAAAATTAACAAAAGCTTACCTACTTTTGATTTTTTTTATCATTGCTTATAAAAAAAATAAAGACTTGATTTTTTAATAATATTTCATATTTTGAGGGAGTGTTTTTTAAAAGTGTGTGCACTAATTCAAGTAATTTGTTTTTAAATAATATAAAATTGTTTTTTCTAAACCTAATTTACATATATTGTGACATGAAAAATGTGAAAAAATGATAGATTTTTTATGACATGTGCAAATTTAGGTAAGTTTTTTATTTATACTAAATTAACATGTAAAAATAATAGTAAAAACTATTTATTAAGTGATACTTCTCATTAAGTATTTTAAGAAAATAATTTGTTAGTTTTGTTGAAAAAATAGATTAGATATTTTAAAAATAGTTAGATAGTTAACAAAAACTAAAGATAAGGGTGATTTTGTGAAATTTAGTAAATAATATGGGTAAGTTTAATATAATTTTAGCCTTTTATAATATGTCAAGGTTACATGGAAATGTACAAAACCTCGTGGTCATCATGCGGAATTCTGAAAAATTTTGTATACTACGTGGAATTCGCAAAACCTTGTAGTTACCACACGGAATTTCCTCATATCTACTACTAATACAGTATAAAACAGAACCCAAGTCATTGTTAAAATTTGCGCCACGTCATCCACCTTGAATAAAATAATGATTTCATTTTGTTAATTGTATCCTTAAAAAATTATCTTTATATGTACTTGATATCTTATCTAATTCTCAAAGTCTGACCTATTTTTGGTATCTTAGGAAAATATAATTTTCATGCAAATTATTAAAGCGTTTTTCATTTTGGTAACAAAGATTTTTTTAATCCTTTATTAAGATTTCAACTAATTAATTAAAATAATAGATACTATAATTTAATTATAAAAAATAAAATACATATATAGTTCAATAGGTTCATATTTAGGCCCGTCGGGTTTTGATTATATATACATTATCTAGGAAAAAAAACTCGAGTTAAAATTCGATTTTGATCAATTAAGTCAGGTTTATATAATCACATTATCCGTACGTGGTTTGTAGTAGTTCTATCATTTTTTTTTTTTTTGAGCAATAGTAGTTCTATCATTATTATTGAAATACGGAGTAACATTTAGTAAGAGTGATTACTGAAATAATCGAACGTATTAAATTGATGTATTATGAATCTTCCCGTTCAGAGAATATTCTTGCTCACCTCGCTCGATTGGCTTTTCTTAATCAAGAAGTAGAAATTAAAATCAAATCTTATATGTGACGCTCATGTCTCTTTGGCTGGTCGAGAGGTTAATATACCTCTTTTTATAGGAAAACGACCGTTCTGCCATGCACTATCTATGAAAGAATTTCAAAAATAAATGTATTTCCTTAACAAAAATAAATTCCGCCCGGTAACCACGAGGTTTTGCAAATTCCGCGTGGTATCCAAAGGTTTTCGGTATTCCGTGTGGTAACCACGAGGTTTTGCAGATTCCGCATGGTAACCTTAGTCTATTATAAAAAGTTAAAATTATATAAAAACTTACCCATCCTTTCTACTTAATTACACAAATCACCCTATCTTTAGTTTTTTTTTAACTATCTAATCTATTTTATAAAACACCTAACTTTATAATTTTAGTATTATATATATATCTTTTTTTATTTAATCTTTTTCCATGACATTATATATTATTATTTTACAAAATCTTATATATTTTAATTATTAAAAAAAGAACCACATTTTTCAAATTTGTATTAAAAAATTAAAATAGATTTGATAGGTTTGTTGAAAAAGTAAAAAACAAATTAGTTTATTATACCTAATTTGAAGTATCATTTAAATAGGTTTTTTCAACAAAACTATCAAATCTATTTTATTAAAATACTTAGTGAGAAGTATTACTTAATACATAATTTATTTTTAAATGTTAATTTATTATAAATACAAAAAATTGCCTAAAGTTGGACATGCCGTAAAAAACCCATAATGTTACATATTTTTAATGTCATGATATATGTACATTATGTTAAGAAAAAACAATTTTATTTTATTCTAAAAATAAATTACTTGAACTAGTGCACCAACTTTTAAAGAACACCCTCTTAAAGGATCAACTATTAATAAAGTTCAAGTTTATATTTTGTTAATAAGAAATGGTAGTTTCTTAAAAATTAGGTATGCTTTTGTTAATTTGAAAAAAGAACTATTTTTTATACAAATTTGAAAAATGTGGTTCTTTTTATAATAATAATAAATATAAGATTTTGTAAAATAACAATATATAGTTTCATGGAAAAAGAGTATATAAAAAAATATAATACTAAAATTATGAAGTTAGGTGCTTTATAAATATAGATTATATAGTTTAAAAGAAAAACTTAAAAAGGGTGATTTGTATAATTAAGTAGAAAGGATGGGTATGTTTTTATATAATTTTAACTTTTTTATAATAGACCAAGGTTACCACGCGGAATCCGCAAAACCTCGTGGTTACCACACGGAATACCGAAAACCTTTGGGTACCACGCGGAATTTACAAAACCTCGTGGTTACCGGGCGGAATTTCCCAAAAACTTATTTCTCTTGTTGCACCTCTTTGGTTGAAAATCGATCAAACTCATATTTATTACTGTATTACGTTCTTCATCCTTAAGTTAATAAGATTCGGCCATCAAAGCACCCAAATTGATTACTGAACCATCCAAATTTGAATTTCCAAACAATATTCTAGATTTATCCTTGAGAAAGAAAATTATACTAATATTTTATAAGATCTTAGTCCTTCAAACAAATCACGGGCTAAAAATGAACAAGCTCTATGCTTGATTTATTATCGCGGCCAACTATATTGCAATTAGTGTTCTAAAAAATAAAAGATGGTCTTTAGTTGGGGAGGAGTCGCCTAACACCTAAGTGACCCAAACCAAATCTTGTCTCTTCACACGTCCCTTTAACACTCATTGATCCGAACTTCAAAATTGCATTTTTTTTGTGTTTTTTAAAGTTTGGATATAAAATCTCAATCAATCAATGATAAGGGACATATTTAGGGTATATGTCAAGGGACAGAAGATTTGGATCGCTACATAGCAACCTAGGAGACCCACATGAACGCCTAGGCGGTTAAACGACTAGGAGGACCGCGACCTTCGTATAACAAGACTCGTCTTGGAATTAAATAGAAAATGCCTTAATTTAAAGTGTGAAAAGTTGTAAAACTAAATTAGTATTGTTAATAATTCCATCAAGACAATTTGATATTTAGAAAACTTCGGAGATATTGAGGTAAATTAAATAAGATGGATGAACAATAAAGTACTTTTTCTCACGTTCGAGAGATAGGACTTAGGAGCAATCTTTGTTTTGTTTACCTCAAAATTAGCCTTTTTTTTTCTATTTTTATGGATTAAGGTCAATGATTGGGTATCCATATTTGCACCTGAGCATAGATTACAAGGGCAAATTAAGCACATCGGAGTGTATATTATTCTAGACGTGCTAGCCCCTAAAAATTACTTTATTAAATTTTTTATGGATTAAGGTCAATGATTGGGTATCCTTATTAATTTTTTTTTGTTATTCTATATATGTTGTCAAATATTCCTTGCTTTTGCCCCTAAAAATTATCAATAAAGGGCAAAATCATTCTATTAATCTTTCATTAAAGTTAGTTCCATTTTGATGTATGGCCGACTATTTTTTTGGTTGAATGTATGACCCGATTATTGAGGTAAATGTATATTTAGTGCTTAATTTTCTCTAGACATTAGCTAGGTTAAATTACTAAAATTTCAAGTCGGACTCTTTTGTTATGATCTTATAAGTTCGCTTTCTTTGTCAATGTATACTAGATGTGAAACCTTAAAATAATTATGGAGTTATATTACCGGAAAACTACCCATTTTTGAAAAGTTTTTTTTCTCTTCAAAAAGAAAATATATGTTAGGTATAATTTTTTGGTGAAAAGGAAAAAGACGAAAGAGTGAAAAAGACATGAAGGGGCATGTGTAAGATGTATATGGCGGGTTAATATTGAGGTTGTGGAGCTTTCACCATGCCTTTTCACCCATCGCTATCTTTCCTTTACACATGGAGACTGGCCCTAGCTCTTCTTCTCAAGGCTAGCTCCTCGAAATCATTACATTATTAAGCATGAGCACGAGTTGTTTCTTCATCGATCGATTCTTCCTATCAATGTAAATGGTCAATTCGTATTGAGAGTGAAAACACATACGGATATTTGATGACATGGTTCATAACCTAAGCTTTAATAATGTCTTAAGCTTGTATTTTTCTTATGAAAAATAACTTAATCTAGCTTGTGTTTCGAATAATGTGAATCATCATGATTTAGAGTGTCAAACCCTACTAGTGCACTTGTTAAGTTGGAACATCCATGGTCATCATATCATAAGCTTGAAACCCCTTCCTTATTATAATATAGTCTATTTTAAGATTGACAATTACATACGAATACGAGTAGCCACCAATTCAAATAATATGACCCAAATTAATGAATGAAACCTGAACAAAGTGAGGTGATGGATGCATAGTTCAAGTAACAGGTGAATCGAGTTATGAGTTGAATAAGGGTGAGAGTTTGCCACTCGATCTAATAAACCGGCCGACCTCACACCCACTTGCTTGTTACTTGTTTGAAATTATTATCTTGATATGTATTTTGTGATTTTTCGTATTAAATTAGTTTTGCTAAATATTTCCTTATAAGAAATGAAAAAAATATAAAAATACAACAATTTTGTGAGTGATACATAATACCGGTGATGGAGGATTCGAATAAGAGAAGTGTTTCACCCAAGCCATTTGTGAGTCGAGTGTGACCTTTTTAGATGCGGACCAGTAGTAGAATGGCATACTCCACCCTCCCATAATCAAATGGTAGCCCTGGTCTAAGTGACTAGACCTGAAAGAGCTCGTAATTTGGGATGGGTTGGGTAAATAAACGAGTGGGCTTATTATCTACGCTAGTTTGTTCATCTATTCTTACGAGATTAGCACAAAAACTAGATTGATTAATAAGTACAAATCTTTTTGAGATTGATTAAGTTTATGCTTGTATTGTTGAGTCTTATGAATCATATTTGTCATTCGAGTTTGGTTTATAGCACTAGTTATAGACTATAGTGCTAGCTATAGTGCCACTGAAATATATTTTTTGGTTTGTAAGATGGAATTATGCCATATAATGAAGGAGCAAGATTCAAACCCTTGACTAATGCTCATAAACTTTATCATTTATCCGATAATGTAATGAGACTCGGTAAGAATGAAAATCAACTTGTCACAATAGAGTAGATAAAGTTATATTCTTGCTATGATGAAATAAAAGGACAATTCTATAAAAGTTACGAGGACATTTAAAATGACTAAATTGTCGAGATAATTCGTGACAATAATATTTTAGGAAACATCTTTTGAAATCTTCTAAATAAACACTCCAAATTTATCAAATTTAAACTCTCAATCAAGATAATTAACATCTAATAAATCAAACTTTTCGAGCATGGGACCTAAACTCATATCTTTTTCAACTAGTTTAACCCCCGTACCATGTACGGGTAATGTGATTATAAATCCGGCCAATTTAATATAGATATATAATGTCAATGATCATGTTAAAATTATAGGATCATATATACTCCCTCCGTTTCACAATAAGTGTCGTTTTAGCTCTCAACACAGTTTTTAAGAAAAAGCAATCATTCACTTTAAAACTTACAACTTTTTCTTAATCTTACCACTCATTACATTTCTTTGGCCAATGAATGAACAACTTTAGTCAACAAATACACATTCCAATAAAAATTATCATTATTCACCCCTAATAAATCACTTTGAAAACCTAAAACGACACATATTATGAAACAAATTTTAAATGCTAAAACGACACTTATTGTGAAACGGAGGGAGTATTTATCTTCGTATTATGATTAATTTTTTTTATCAATAGTTATCATCTCGTAATATAAATAAGTTGGATTTGTTTAAAAATTACTTTATGATAAATATCACGTTTTATTAAGTAGTAATACTTATGAGAATATTATATCTAATTCTTGGTAAGTGATAATTTATAATTTCCAGGATAATATAATTTTTGGTAAATTTTAATCAATTTTTACAGGATAAAATTATATGAGATTCTAACTACCTAATTTGTATAAATGAGGGCTCGACTGAATATATTATTATTGAAATGACACGTGGCGCAAATTTTTGTGAAGACATTGTCTTCGCTTTATACTATAGGTAGTATAGGTATCTTTTTTGATAGGGAAAGGGATTATTATTATTAACCAGTTCTAAAGAAAAGAGGGCAAACTGACGTTTTGGAATTTCGAGCCCGAGACCTCACGGTAACCAATGCACGTAGACTTGGCAAAATTTTACCCGAACAAAAAAATCGACCCAACCCACCCAAAATTGTCTGGGTTATAACCCGAAAAAATAAGCCCGAAACCCGACTTTAACCGAACCCGAGAAATTTCTGGGTCAAACCCGTTGGGTCAAACGAAAAACGGGAATGATGAAAAAATTTCACACCTTGTTGGGTTTGGTTGTAATGACTTGTCTTCCTCTCGTCAATAGCCGAACTCGACTCCACTTGATTGATTGAAAGATGCTTCTTTATGAAGAAAATCAACTCGATGAATTGATTTTGAACATGAAACACACCAATTGATTAAAGATGTACTAAGTTAGTGTCTCTTAAATTGATGTATACTTCTCAAGGTTTGAATATTTTTTGCTTTGCTGAACTAGAGTCTAAGTTCTGAATTTTGATTTGTAAAGTTGTTGTAGGTTATATCAATGTTTATAGCTTTATTAAAGTTAAAATATGCAAAAATTGAGAAATATTATACTTTTAAAATATGTAAATTGCAAGCCTTCTTCTTCTAGTTTGATATATGTTTTCTGATATATGCATACAAGAACTCTATGATTTAAAATTTTATACAAATTATTTTCTATGAATCTCAAGTGTTCGTTTTTTTTCTTTATAATCAATTTTGAATCTCTTAGGATTTGAATTTTGAGGTTAATCATTTCTTATTGAAATCTTTCTAACGGACACCATGAATCCGAAGTTGGAACTTATTTTTGTTGTCTTTGTGTTACTCACCTCACTTAGTCTAGCACATGATTGATTACAAAAATCTTGTTAAAATAGTTAGATATCATGTTATGATTAATTATTTGTAGTATTGAGTACAAAGCCGAAGTATAACTTTTGTATTAAAAATCTAAATCCTTAAATTTAGGTTCAAATTAGATTATATTATAACTTTATAAGTAAATAAGCGAATCATGAATTAATATCAATAAAAAATAGTAGATAAATTATTAGTAAAATAATTTTGAAAAACCAGGTTCTTTAACCCGTTGGGTTGATCCAAACCCGCAACAAACCCGTAGTGACCTGACCCGTTTGGACCCGTTAAAGTTGTGACCCGAAATAACCCGACCTGATGCTGACCCGACCCGACTACCGAAACCCGAACCCGACCCGATTGACAGGTTCTATGCGTGTAAACTATTTAATATAAACACTATAGATTAGGAATTACTCCCTCCGTCCCTGAAAGTTTGTCCGCCTTTCCTTTTCGGGTGTCCCGGAAAGTTTGTCCATCTCTACTTTATTTCCATTTATATCACTATGTTTTTACAATCTTACCCTCATACAATCTTATATATTACCCCCATTATCCAATTTTCCTATCAACTTTATCACTTTTTCTTATAAAATTACAAAATTAACCCCAACCAATCTTATAAATTATTCATTTTTATACCCTTTCCATCAACTTTAACACTTTTCCCATCACTTATCAAACTTTTCCAATTTTCATTAATCCGCGTACAAATATGCTTTATGGACAAACTTTCCGGGACGGAGGGAGTAGGATCCATGTGATTAAAGATGATGATGATAGTATATCAGGGGAATAGGGCATTTGACACTTGTCCAATGTAATTGAGAGCAATGATTCTAATAATGGTGGTTTGGTGGGGCTGACCTTGAAAATTTTCGACAGCCCACCTCTCCCTCTAAAAACGAATGATTTTACTTTTGTTCTTTTCGTATCTTATTTTTATCAAACTATTTGCCTAAAATAGTATATGATGCCCTTTCCAGCTATCTCTCAACACTTGTACAATAATATCAACGACTCTTTCAACAATTTTTTTTATGATGGAACCCGAGTTAACCTAAATAAGAGTCGTTTATAAAAGTTTTTAAAATCAATGTATTTCACTATATTTTTTCAGTTCTTTTATCATTGTTTTCTTGTTATGTGTTTTTACATCTTTTCAGTTTACATGGCTGTTGATTTTTTTAGTTTTATTTATTTATCAAATCTATCGGATATTTTGAAAAATTTTAAAAAATCAGAAATAAATATTAAAAAAATATAAGAAAAAAATAAAAGTAACTATAATGAAAAATATAAACCTTTTCACGGATTTTTTTTTACCTATTCAAACTTATTGATAGATGTCTTCTACAATCAATAGTTGATTTGGGTTGAATTGGAGTCGTGTTTGTTCAAGATCACACTCGAACATGCTTCCAAAGACTCCTTATACAGGTGTTGATATGCACCCTTATATAAAAATGATCCGCTCATCCTACATTCTGACAATACGTAACTCTTAACCTTTTGAGTGCCTATTAGATTTCTCGCTTGTTAGCTTGGAGCTTAGCATCCGCTACACCACGTACGATAGGTATATCTAATTTATTTCCTCGTAAAAACAAATAAAGTTTTTTTGGTTCCGACCAAAAAAATAAAGTTTTTTTGGTATTATTTAAAATTTAAACAGTTTTTTTAATAAAACGTGAACTATAATAATACAAATAATTCGAGGAGAAAAGAAGTAAAACGGGAGAAAAAAAAAAACAAAAACAGAACCTTTTTTTAATGGAGCTAAAAGTAAAAAAAAAAACACAATTTTCCCACGAATAATTGTGGTATGACGTTAGAGATGCCCACCACCTGTTCGCACAAATGCCTCAACCAGACCCAACACTCAAGAACCCATCGCCATTGCCATTGTCCTCCCACACTCATCACTCCACCATTGATCACTCCACTCTCAAATTCATCTTTTCCCTCCAATCTCCAAAAAAAGATCCAATCTTTCTCCCCCAAAAATGCCGACGCCACTGGCGACGGCCAAGCAATGCCTAACCCCGGAGGCCGCCCACGCCCTCGACTCGGCCTCCTCAATCGCACGCACCAAATCCCACGCCCAAACGACGTCGCTCCACGCCGTCTCCGCCTTCCTCTCCCTCCCCTCCTCCCCCCTCCGCGACGCCTGCCTCCGCTCCACGACGTCGTTTCGCTTCTACCCCTCCCCTCGAACCCAACTCAAAGCCCTCGACTTCGCCCTCTCCCTCTCCCTCGACCGCTCCCCGTCCCAATCCCACCTCGACCACCCTCCTCCGATCTCCAACTCCCTAATGGCCGCCATCAAGCGCTCCCAGGCCAACCAACGTCGCCAGCCCGACCAATTCCACTTCAGGCCCGACCCGTCCAAGGACCCGATCTCCCCCGGCGGGGTCAAGGTCGAGATCCGGAACCTGATCATCGCGATCCTAGACGACCCGATTGTGAGTCGGGTCTTCAACGAGGCCGGGTTCAGCAGCTTCGAGCTCAAATTGGCCATGGTCAGACCCCCCTTGCAGGGCTTTTGGAGGGTCAGTAACCCTAACCCTAACCCACCTCGAGATTGGGCGGAGCCCGATTTCAGACGGGTTGGGGAGGTTCTGGGTCGGAAGATTGGGAAAAACCCGTTGCTCTTTGGGGTCTGTGCTCATGATTCTCTTCAGGGGTTTGTTGAGGCCATCAGGACGAATAAAGATCAGTTCTTTTTGCCAATTGAGGTGCGTGGGGTGAGGGTTGTGAGCGTTGAGAATGAGGTCTTCTCTGGGGAGGGGGTTATGGAGAGGAGGTTTGAGGAGTTGGGGGAAATGGTGGAGGGCTGTTGTGGGCCGGGTTTGGTGGTTTGTTTTGGGGATTTGAAGGGGTTTGTGAATGGGGGTGATGAGGGTTTGTTGAGGAGATTGGTGGCTAGGTTTTCTGGGTTTCTTGAGGCTTATAGGGATCGTGTTTGGCTGATTGGGTGTGCTACTTATGAGGTTTACTTGGAGTTCTTGGGGAGGTTTCCTTGTGTTGAGAAAGACTGGGACTTGCAGCCTTTTGCCATCACTTCCATGAAGGTTGCAAAGGGAGAGATGGGTTTCAAATCCAGGCAAGAACTTTTTCATGTCCTTGACTTTTTTGAGAGTAGAATACATTAATGGAAGTAGAGGTGTGTTGGATTTATGTCCAACAGTTTGAGTCTTGTTGTATGGATCTGAGATGGGATTATTAAATTCTGGAAGGTATGGTAGTTAAGGGTCAGTGGTCCAATGGAACTTTTAAGTGTTAAATATCCTTTCTTGCTACCAGCTTCTTGGATGTATTAATAATTCATTTTTGCCTATTTTAATGAAAGTTTCTTCAATGTGTCTCACTTCCTTCATCTTGCATCTTCTATTAAGCTTAGTCTTGTATAGTTTCTAGAAGCTCTTGGGTTTGACTGGTTTGTTCTTGTGTTGTATGCTTGTAGCTTGATGGGATCCTTCGTTCCGTTTGCCGGATTCTTCCCTTCTCCATCCGATTTCAAGGGTGCGATCAAAAGCTCTTATCAGCTGCCCATCCACGGTAATGTTTCCAGTGAAAAACCTGCGAAAGAAGCTATTACTAGATCTGGATACGATTCGGTTGCAGATCGATGTCAAACTACTTTACCTTCTTGGTTGCTTATGGACAAGATCAGCACAACTAATACATCAGACACTTTAAAGGTCACTGTCTATTCCAAGTAATCCTGCTTCAAGACCTGAGATCATTTGGTCACTTCTATTATAAATAAGCCTATTCATAAATAACTAATCCTTTGAGATCTTACATCTATAAATAACTATCTTGGAACTTAGTTGAATAATTTGAGAAGCTCTCATTTCATTTGAAAATATTTTTGGCTATCCTTACATCGACTTGTTTGAGCCCTTAAATTCGTTAATCAAGTTCTATCTTGCATATTTGTGAAGCAAAGCTGATATCTTTTCTCTTAGAACAGGCTAAAGACGATGTTGTGGTGTTGAGACCTATAGCCGTCAGTTGTCGTAGCAATTGGGACGATAGGAGCCAGAACTTTCACTCTACTCAGACGTCTCCTACGATGAAAATCCATGAAAAAGTAGTTCATATCCCGCTTGTGGAAGGAAGTCCCGATTCCGAAGAAGAAAAGGCACAGATCGGTGGTAATAAAGGAGGAAGTAATGAAAAGAGCTCAGTTGCCACAGATCTAGTTTTGGGAGTGTCCTCTTATTCATTTAGCAATGAGAAAAGGGATCTTGATGATACAAATGATTTCAAGTCCCTATTTGAAGCCCTGATTCGAAGAATCGACGACTCCCAAGAGGAGGCCGTAAGGGTCATAAGCCAGACGATTTCCGAAACCCGGGCTTCCAATGGAAAACTCAAGGGATCAAGAATCCGAGGAGATGTTTGGATGAACTTCATAGGGTCCGACGTATTTTCCATGAGGAAAACCGCTTTGGCCCTCTCTGAGGTCGTCTGTGGAAGCAAAGGTAACCTCATCTATTTCGATTTAAGCTCACAAGACGGTTTGATAGAGAAAACGAGAAGGAAAACAATGGTTGATCACATTGCTGATGGCTTGAGCAAGACGCCTTCTTGTGTCGTGTTCCTTGAAAATCTCCATTTAGCTCATCCGCCTACGCAAAACAGCTTGTTACACGCCATTAGAACAGGTAAGTTCTTGGACTCGCATGGCAGAGAAGTCGGCATTGGAAATTCAATCTTTTTACTGAGGCCAGGGCTCGAAACCAGAGCTAATAACAAAAGAAAGCTCCATTGCTTGGACTTGAATGTCCCAGCCGACGAGTTTTCTAACGAAACTTGTGATCCTGAGATCTCTCAGTTTCAATCCTATTCTTGGCTTGAAGAAATCTCTAGCCAGGTGGATGTAACGGTTGTTTTCAAGCCATTGTGTGGTGAAAGTTGCTAGTGTTAAAGAGTTTTGTATAGGGAGGAGGAAGAAAAGTATGTAAATGGCTTCCATTTGAAATGGTCCTCCATTTCAGGCCTTTAGAAAGCTTGTAAAGTTAGAGGTTTGTACTTATTAAGTGTATATTTAATGCCAGGGTAATTTGTGTTGTTGGGTGTCCCTATTGTTGTGTAATTTGCAGTGTTTACAAGTGACTTATATGCACACATCGAGTTGGAGCTGTGTTGCAAAGTTTGATTTTAGGCTTTTCGCCTGATATAATTTAGTCTCTATGAATTTAGAGTTCTAAAGCTAGTGTTAATTTTGTCACTTCGATTTTGTTATATTAATTCACGTATCATAGAATTGTTTAAGTTAATTTTGTTAAATAAAATTTGTTTTGGTTATTTTATTACATAAATTTTGTATTTCTTTATAAGTACAATATATACTCTTACGATATGTTTAATGTTGACTCAAAAGAAATTCTTATCCTTCGACCAAAAACAAAAAGAAATTGCCCCCGGGGCATTGGCCTGACGGTACTGGAGTGGGAGGGTAATACCTCACGTCCCAGGTTCGAGCTTGAGTGGCAGCGCTCCTGCAGTTTGAGCGCTGCTTTATGCAGTACATGCTCCTGCAGTCCGAGCACCACGTGGACAACCATACTACCCCCTCCATGTGTCCAGGGCAAGGGTGCGTGGAGGCGTAGGATTAGTCGGGACGAAGTCTCAGAAACCTATGATTCAAAAAAAAAAAAAAAAAAAAAAAGAAGAAGAAATTTTTATCCTAGTTCCAAAACCAAAAACCGCTTCGTACGTATTCTGCAATTGTCTATTTCCCAAGATTTATGTATATTGATACGGTTCTACTTCTCCAATTTCCTCGTCCCTGCAACTTCTCTCTCAATCTTGGCCAAGTCTCCATTAACAATCTTGTGAAAGGTTACGCTGGTTCGCATGTTCTTTCTCTAATTAATATCTTGACTTACATTTGACTGTTCATATTTGACGACAAAAGTCTTATGTTCAGCTATTCGAGGTTGTTTAATCTCACTTCATATTTGCACCCTAATTGAGTTCTTAACTATTTGATTTTGTAATTACAAGCTGTCTTATATATGCAAGTTTGTAATTGAGTTCTATTAACTATTAAAGATGGGAGATTTGCGTAGTGAGATGATAGTTCCAAGGGCTAACGATCAAGACAATTTCGGATTCGCATTCAATGACTTTGATTTCTCCGATCGGGTTCTCCGTCTTGAGATCATACCCAACGACGACGAATCCATGGATTCCAGCAAGAATCTCAGGGTAGAGAAGTATCATGCATGGTTTTCTTCCATAAACCTGGATCAGTGTAAAGATTCAATGTCTTATGATGGTGCCAAAGTTGTAACATTGCACGTAAATTCTGTTGTCCTTGCTGTAAAGAGTCCGTTTTTCTACAAGGTATGTACATGCTTAATTAATTTCTTCCCTCCTTTTCTCAGGGGCTTTTGACTTGTTGTTATGTATTTTTAGTCTGTCCATTAAAATGTGTTACAAACTTTGCGGTGTAGTTGTTTAAAAATGGCATGAAAGAATCGCAGAACAAAAATGATGTGTCCTTGAGAATTAGTGCATCTGGTATGAGCCTACCTTCTTAATTACACTCCTTTGTATGCATAAGATGTAATATTTTCTTCTTGATCGAAAAAAGATGTAATATTTTCTTAGCTTAGTTAGACATGTATAAATTCTGTATATATTGATGTGTTGACAGAGGAAGGGACATTGATGGATCTTCTCAACTTCATGTATGGGAATAAACTTATAGCAACCTCAGTAGCTGACCTTGTGGATTTGTTGATCGCGGCCGACAAGTTTGAGGTTACTTCTTGCATGAGACACTCAATTCAGATGTTGTTGAAGCATCCCATGTCCCTAGAAGATGCGGTTTTTTATCTGGAGCTTCCTTCAAGTGTTTTGGTGAGTGAAATAGTTCGACCACTGATTGATGAAGCAAAGAAGTACATTGTTGCCCGTTTTAAGGATTTTACCAAGTAAGTGCTCCTACAAATTGTTTTTTGTGTTACTTTTTCATCAAATAGTGATTTGAATTTGCTTTGATTTTAAAGGTCACAAGAAGAGGCAATGAAATTGCTTCTTTGTGCCTTAGAGGTTGTTCTCGAGAGCGAGGGTCTCCGAGCGGATTCAGAAGATGGTGTTTTTGACTTAATCTTGAAGTGGGCGCACGAACACTATGTCGAACTAGAGGAGCACCAAGACATCCTCACGAACCGCTTTACCTTTCTGCCTAGGTGGAAAACGGCTTTAGCTTTCGGCTCAGTACAGTGAGAAACAAGATAGCTTTGGTCTATTTTTGCGTAGTGCAAAAGGTTCAGAAACTTGCAACGTAGATTTTGAATTTGAAGTGATGAAGAAATCATCAAACAAGTTCGAAAGCAAGCGAACGGGCAAGAACCTTAAGTTGAAAGAAAATGGCTGGTGGGGGTATTGGAACCTGTTGAACATCCCGTGGACCGAGTTCATGAGTGACAACAACGACTATTTCATTGACGGGGTCTTACATCTTCGAGCTAACATTACCCTCGTCGACAACTCTCAGCCTTGACGTTTATTCATTAATACTCATTACGGTTGTCTAAGCACTTCTAGCAAGAGTACTTAAGAGTGATTGTATTTTTGGAGACTTTTAAGACCTTAACTAGGCAATCGTGCTAGTTAAAAGACAAATGCTTGTGTTTGATTACTCTCATGCACTAGGTTTCGTTTGTGCATGTGGATATTCTTGGAACGCCACTTTTTTGAAGACTCTGTTTTCAAATCCTTTTATTCATGGTTCAACATGCTAATTTTCGTTATTAGAGAAATGGGCCTTCTATTCCGGGCCATGGTACAACTGCAAGCTTTTTTTGGTCGAAACAATTGCAGGCTCTTTCCAGTGTAAAGTTGGCTTTATCATTTGCTAATGAAGCCCACAAATTTAGGCGCCAATATATGTCGACAGTTGGTTCAGATCCAGTGCAATTCTTGTGTAGCTTTACGGGTAAGTTGATATGGACTTTCGGAACATGTGTCGGAACCGAACTTGCCAATCCCTACTGAGTAAGCCTTGACAACGCCTTACCAGGGTGGAGAGAGGATGGGATGGGGAGATTTGCTTCGAGATCATATCGATGGCCATCTTCGAGTCCCCTTCGCGGTTAACCATAGAAAAACCCTAATCTTTTTTCGGGGTTTTGATCTTCCAAATTCTCTTGGGATCGACTTTGGTAACCCCCTCAAGTTGGCAATGTTCTACAAAAGTTCTAGTGGCTCCCTGATGTCTAGACGATTTGTACAACTCTTTAAAGTGTTTAAGTGTAAGATATTAATAAATATTAATAAGATCTCATTATGTGGTCCATATCACATTAGGTTTATTTATGGAACATGTTGATTTGATAAGATAAGGATGAAAATAGAAGATATGATTTTCTATAAAGTAAAGATATATTTATTATTGAACAACTATGATGATAGGTTGAAATATATCTTTAGAGGATTTTGCCCCCTCTCTCTCTGCCTATATAAGTGACCCAAGATTCATCATTAGGTCATTATTACGTATGTCATAACTCACAAAATATTAGGGTTAAGAGGCTAAGAGAGAGAAGGCGATTTCCATTGCTCGGTGTATTGTGATTATCGGATCGGATCCCATCATCCTCGTCCTCTCAATCACGATGTCTACTGGTATGTATTCGTAATTAAAGGCATGATCGAAGATCCTAATATTAATCATGATAAGGTTTAAGTTTACATTAAGTAAATGCTTAGATGAGATGGAAGATTAAGAGGATTTGAGTCGTCTAGCATCGAGATGGAACGTGTTCATGACACTATATATTATTATTATTTTACAAAATCTTCTATTTTTTATTATCATAAAAGAAGCACATTTTTCAAATTTGTATAAAAAACAATTTCTTTTTCAAATAAAAAAAATCATACCTAATTTTTAAAAAACTACCATTTCTTATTCACAAAATATAAACTTGAATTTTATTAATAGTTGATCTTTTAAGGGGGTGTTTTTTAAAAGTGGGTGCACTAGTTCAAGTAATTTGTTTTTAAAAAATAATAAACTTGTTTTTTCTAAACGTAATGTACATATATCACGACATTAAAAATGTGTAAAAACTATAGGCATTTTATGACATGTACAACTCTAGGAATTTTTTTAATTAAAATAAATTAACATTTAAAAATAATAAAGATTATATATTGAGAAATACTTTTCATGCATTAGGTATTTTAAGAAAATAGATTTGATAGTTTAAGTTTTGTTGAAAAAATCTATTTAAATGATGTTTCTCATTAGATATAATAAATTAGTTTGTTTATTTATCTTTTCAACAAACCTATCAATTCTATTTTGATTTTTTAATATAAATCTGAAAATTGTGATTTTTTTTAATAATAAACAATGGAAGATTTTGTAAAATAATAATATATAGTGTCATGTAAAAAGAGTAAATAAAAATATATGTAATACTAAAATTATAAAGTTAGTTGTTTTATAAAAGTAGAGTAGATATTTAAAAATAAATAAAGATAGGATGATTTGTGTAATTAAGTAGAAAGTATGGGTAACTTTGTATATAATTTTAACTTTTTATAATAGGCAAGGTTACCACGCGGAATTTGCAAAACCTCGTGGTTACCATGCGGAATACCGAAAAACTTTGGGCACCACACGGAATTTACAAAACCTCGTGGTTACCAGGCGGAATTTCCCATGTTTTTATTATGCAGCTTAAAGTTGAATCTGAACAACTAGTACGGTTAGACCATCATATATCAATTTTTTTTTGGTCAAGACCATCATATATCAATGATATGAATGTAAAGAGCACTTTGACATAGACCCAAGGAGCAAGCAAACAAATGATCTAAGGCCACATTTTTCTTTCAACGAGGACAAGTATCCACATTATGATGGTGAAATTTTTGTATCGCATATATAGTAAAGGCTGTTAAAATAGACTTAATATCAGGTGCAACACCTTTTTTTGTGTAAAACAGACGTCATTTTAGTCGTCCGATGGGAGAAACGTGCGACCTAGATCTCGTGTTTTGAATATTCAGAATTAAGGGAAAGCGGTGACAATTTGTTAAATAACTGAAAGTTTATAGTAGTGCATTATTAGGTAAACAAGTGCAATGCTAACTTCAAAAAGTGCATTGATAAGTTGAAAAAGTGCACCACAAAACAATAAAACTGCAAACAGAAATCAAGTGCTCGCACACGTGATAAGCGTCGGTGCAAAAAGTGCATTGTTAAATTGATAAAAATGCACTCGTAAATTGAGAGAGTGCACCATGAAACAGTAAAAGTGCAAGCCGAAATCGAGTCCCTACCTTTAGCAAAGGTAAAAAAGTATCTAGAATCCCTAAGCATAGTAGAGTGTATTATTAAGTTGATGAAGTGCCCTCTGAAGTTCTTTGAAGTTTCGAACCCGAGACCTAACAAACCCATAAGTGTTCAACCAGTGAGCTAAAACCCCGACCACTTGAGATTTTGCTTATCTTGTGTTAAAATGAAGACCCCAAAATCAAAGTTTTTCTTTTTTTTATTAAACTTTGATTTTGAGGTCTTCATTTTAACACACGATAAGCAAAATCTAAAGCGAGTACTACAAAATATACCATCACTCTAATCATTTCGATATAAAATATTAAAATTCATCTACTGTGAGGTTCCGAGTACTATAATTTATCAATAAAACAAATGAAACCACATGATATCTATTTTATATTTCTTTCATTGATCTTCTCTGTAATCATTCACCTAGCTTATTAATTGAATAAGACCACCGTATTACTTCTAAAATTTTTAATTAACATCTTAATCGAGTTAAAGCAACTAGTATCACATGTTGCATGGTTTCGGCCTTTCGGACACAAATAGAAAAACATAAGCTATGCTGCCAGCAATATAACCCTACGTACTAAAATATGTTTCAGTTTTAAAAACTGCTATTAAAATTGGACAAGTTAAATAAAAATATTCTCGACGTACTACTCTTTTATCTACTACTTCAATATAAAGTATAAAACAAAGCTTAAGTATTTGTTTAAATTTACATCACATCGTCAAACTGAATAAAATAATATTTTTATCTTTAAATTGTATCCTTTAAAAATTATCTTTATATTCACTTGATATCTTATCCAATTTTAAATATCTTTAATATCTTATTTGTTTTTGATATCTTAATTAAGGAAATATAAGTTTCATTTAATTTATTGAAATATGTTTCATTTTAGGTAAAATAGATATTTTTTATCTTTCTATGAAGATTCTAAATAATAAATTACAACAATGGATTCCATAATTTAAATTATAAACAAAGATTTAATATATATGGAAGAGAATACTTCCCACATTGGAAGAATGAAAGTGAAACCACCCGCTATATATATAAGTACATGAGTTAGTCCCCCTATTGACAATTGGTTTTAGGGTGGAACCTCATGTGCTTATGTATCGGGCTTACCACGCATATACGCACGAACCGACGTGTGAACCCCCCACGTCATATATGGTCTACCGAGATTTAACATAGTATCAAAGTCTGTTCAGTATGGGTCCGACTTTCCTGGTCTAATAGGTTGGCCGGCCTTAAGACATGAAACGTCAAGCGCATCTAGCATATTGCAGGGCCAGGCAGTTGTACTTGAGGGGGCGTGTAGAAGAGAATACTTCCCACATTAGAAAATGAAAGTCACACTACCCACCATATAAGTACATGGGCTACTCTCCCTATTGTCATTTGGTTTTTAGGTGGAACCTTATGTGCAATTCGATCTTAGATCGGCTAAATCGAGTTTATATTCACATTACTCGTATATGATATAAGATTTGTACTATGTTAGATTAATAAAGTGTGCAAGCTAGAATTCATCACATCACACGCGAAGCCTAAAGACTTTGTGCAATAGACCACGTACAAGCTTAATAAACATTTGAAAATGTGACAAACAATACATAAGTGGACAGTCCTTTATTGATATAATAGACCAAGTACAGGCTAGTTTATGTATATTCTATATATCAATACAAGCATTAATCAATCTATGATATATAAATTATATCACATGATATGATCATATATATAAATAGCGTGCAAGGATTAGCCATCCAATTAAGATAAAAGAAAGTGAATAAGATGGACTGGATCATCTTGGTGACTCGAGGGATTCAACTTGAGATTTTCCTTGAGGTCCTCTCATCCTTATGAAAAGTCTATACTCATTAAACGTCATGGGCTCGTACAAGGCGGGACTCCCCGGTGTGACAAGCTTTGGAACCGGCTTGATCAAGATGTCGCCTCTCGGGTTGTAGAAGAAGGCCAACGAGAGTCGTTCTTTGTTAGGGTTCACTATCACCCTATGCTCGACACTCTTGTATATTGCATTACTCAGCACCTGTAAAAATCGATTTTACATACATTATTTATGATTAATTTTTCATCATAAAAAGGTAGTATCGAGAGATAATTAAATCTATTTTACATACAGTATTTGTGATTATTTTGTTATCATCAAAAAAGAGGAAATGGTATGGGAAGACAATTGAGCTTTTGATTATGCTTAGATGATAGGGTTAGGTGAAATGAAAATGACTTTCGCTTATCCAGAAGACAAGACATAAAAACAATTTGTACCTCATGCAGATCGTAAATAAATAACTTTTTGATAATGAGTGTAGCTTAACTTCAAAATTATGCGTTTTCACTTATTACTCAATAATATGTATATTACACATAATTCGGGAAAAAGAGAGGTATATTTATGTGTTTTTGAGTTTATGTGATTTATTGAAATACTATTTCATAAGATTCACCTAATGAATTTATTGCAACTAAATGGGGAAATGCACTTGTCCAATGTATATCAGTTTTCACATAGACAAGTAGCTCAAACATGTTGAGAAAGGCTGCGTATCTACGTCAATCAAATCTGGTTTTAGATAAACACAAGTCAAATCAATTAAACACATAATGTCAGCTCTTGTGAATTCAAACAAGTGGTTTCATCATGTCCCTATGATTCATTGTACATACTTCATTTCTATTCATACTACTGGCATACGCAATTGAACACACTTAAGATAAACGGTAGCGCAATGTGAAAAGTCATATATTTTTTTCTACCAAAAATACAAAAGTCATATATGTATTAGACACGTTTTAAATATGCAAAGCTATTAGAAAGGTAGAATAATGGAGCAACCAATACACTCAAAAGTAAAACTAAGATCCCCACCACTTCACTTACCTCCAAACAATTTATAACACACTCCAATTTTCCACACCCAAAAAGGAATTTAAACTTTCCAACCTATAAGTATAATTACGTATGTACCTGAACTTGGTCGCCAATATTGATAATGAAAGCATGTGGGGCCGGTTTGACGGTGACCCATTTTCCGTCCTTCCGGATCTGGAGCCCCGCGACATCCAGATCCGGTAGCAAAACTGTTATGCCACCCGGGTCGGAGTGGGAAGACAAGCCCAAGGTAAGATCCGGTTGGGGACATTTCGGGTAGAAGTTGGCTCGTAGGCACGCCCCGATATCTTCTCCTCCAAAAGCATTTTGGAGAGAGTCTTCATCTAATCCAAGATTCTTGGAAAGCATCTTCATTACCCGTTCGCTTAGCTTCACTAGCTCTTCTAGATAGTCCCCTACCACCTCCCTAGAGAATTGTTAGGGTTCAATTGTAAATCTCGATCGTATGAAAAGTAAGAGTTTAAGTGTAGTATATGCTATTTAGATAGACATTTTTTCTCGTTATCAATTGATTTTACATGAAATCCTGCTAAATTTATTGATGGCTTATCTGACCGAGTTTATTATCCGTGATGAAAGTATTATCTAACCTTAATTTAGGTATAAATAGTTTTATACCAATGAATTCAAAACATGTAAGAGGATAAATAGAAATAATTCAAATTAACCCACTTAGTGACGTTTCTTATCCTAAGTGGTGTGTAAATTTTGCTATATATAGTAGGCTCTTTCTTCTTTTTGGTACTCGATACTTTCTTATTTTAAGACGATGTAAAAAAAAAGGTTGAATTATTGAAGAACGGTTACTTTTCTAGTTTACCTTAAAACAATAGTACATCTGTACCTCGTACATATTTTCACTTTAATTTCCCTAAGCATAAAAAATCCAAAATCTAACCCCGAAAACAACCTTAAAATGTCCCAACATATAGAGCAAGATCATTACTACCCCTAAAACATCCTTAAAATGTCCAAACATATAGAACAAGATAAGAACTAGGATGAGGAACACATTGCTATCATACCTGTGATAAGAGGGCTGAGCTGGCCACTTGCCATGATCCCTAATCGAATGAGGAAGATAATGGAGGAAATAGTAATCACTCCAATCAAGAATGGCTCCTTTCTCCACACCAAGCCTACTTCCATAGCCTTCATAAGTCGTCGGCGAGTTCGAGTACTCCTGCTTCGCCTCCATCGGGAGGTGGAAGAACTCCCTCCAGACCTCCCGAGCCCGGTCCATCAGGACCGGGCTCACCCCGTGGTTGATCACTTGGAAGAAGCCCCACTCGGTGCAAGCCACCTGGAGCTTTTCGAGCTTCTTGGACTCGGGTTCATCTGAGCCAAGGTCGATGACGGGTATGTTGACCTCCTCGTTGACCGAGGAGGAGTAGGGGGATTCGGGTCGGTCAGGTTCGGGTTTGATGTAGCGTGAGGGTATGGTTGGGAGGCCCGATTCGGATAGGGATTGGACCCGGATAACCGGTTCGGGCCAGGCCGTGCAGGGATCCATTGACCTAGGTGGCTAGCTTTTCTTGGTTTGAACTTAGGAAGTTTTTTTTGGTTGCTTGTGGTGTTGAGGTAGGGAGTGTGGAATGCGCGTCTCTATTTATAATGAGTTTTGAGTGAATAATTGGTGAAATGAAAAAAACAATGTGAGAAGATATTTGATCTTTTCTTTATGGCACGTGGGAATTATATATCTGGATAAAAATGGTAAGAAGGTCGACGAACTTGTCAAATAATTGCTGACGACTTTTGAATCAAATTAAATGCTTTTTATGGACCTTAAGCATATATAGTACGTACATGTTTACGCGGTCAATAATGTAATTTGATAGTTTAATTATAATCTGTATAGTTTGGGTTTCTTGATGCAAATTATCTTTTGTTGTCCGGTAAGTCTTGTGAAATCGACATATTCCTATATTTATTTACTAGATGAATGGCATACCAAAGGTAAATTTTATTGACCAAAATGTTAAATGGTCAATTTTCAATGAAAATCAGGGGTGTTCAACGGGTCGGGTCGGGTCGACCCGCGGCCCGCAGTGCGGGTTGCGGTCCGACCCGCGACCCGCAAAAAATTTAAGAAGTGACCCGCGACCCGACCCGTGACCCGACCCGCGGGTTTTGCGGGTCGGGTCACGGGTCGACCCGTTGGCCCGTTTGACTTGGTCAAGCTCGTATTTTTTTTCAAAACGAATATAAATTGTAGATCGACCTCAATTACGGTGAACTTTTCAAAATATATATATGTTAATACTAGTAAAACTATTAAAAGACATATTAATCCTAAAAAATACATTTTAATACTAATAAAACAATAAATATTAGTATCAAAACATATACTTTTTCTTAAAAATACATTTTAATACTAATAAAACAATAAAAATATATATACTTTTAAAATATAACGGGTCGCGGGTCGACCCGCAAACCCGCGGGTTTAACCCGACGCAACCCGCGACCCGCAAACTCAAAAAAAATCGACTCGCGACCCGACCCGTTATGTGCGGGTCGGGCACCCGACCCGTTATGTGCGGGTCGGGTCACTACGGGTTGCGGGCGACCCGACCCGTTGAACACCTCTAATGAAAATAGGGGTATGTGTTTGCGTCAAAATATAATCCGATCAATCCAGAGTTGAAATCCAATCCAAATTCACTAATTCACTAACATATATATCAACTTAAAATTTCAGGTTAATATGATTAGAATTTTAGACCCGAAATAAACCAATCCCGATTAATCCAAATATGATTGAGTTGAAATCTGAATCCGATCCAACCCGTTGGGCATTTGGGCTAACCCGATATGCAGAATAAATAAATTTTATTTTAAATATTATAATATATTTATTATGAAAAGTACCTTTTATTTAATATTATTATTATTATATCATGTATTATTATTACTATTATTATAGTTATTATTATTATTATTATTATTATTATTATATCAAAACAACCCGAAAAGTTTTACATAAAATTCGTGGGAAGCCTATATACTATTTGGGCCCCACTCCTTTAGTAATAGTAAAACCAATATTAGTGAAAATATAGGCAGCAACGCGCCTCCCAATATCTTGGGCCTTTGAGAACTTCTGGATGCACTTAAACGAAGAAATTGCATCTGTCTTTAATTCCCCCAATGAGGAGAACGAGAAAGGGAGGAAACTATACCCAAATGCCCCACATTTATCGTGATACTTGAGATGTTTACGATGCGCCGCCTCTGTAACCACACGCTCGGGCACAAAATCAGACATACCAGACTGGGTCAACGGGGAGGACCTAGTCAAGTCCACACACGTACCCAGTCAAGTCACATGTTATTATAATAATAAGAAAAAATTGACATTCTTGATTCGTTGACCAACCCGAATCCGCACGATAACCTGTCATAACCCAACCTGGCTTGACCCGCAACCCGATTGAACCTACACTCAACCCAAACTCGAAAATAATCTGAACTTGATCGTACGGACCCATTTGACAAGTCTACATACAAGGAATGAATGGAGGAATCTCTACCCATTGAATTAACCTTTGGATAAAGAAATGTATTCCGACCTTACGTAAGACCATGTTTAAATGGATTTTTTTTTATAATAGTCTAATAACACGTATGATATATGATATTTATATAACTGGATGAATTTTATGTTTGAATTTAATGGAAAAATCCAAATTTACAATTAAGTAGGCTAGATAGATGAGAAATAAATTTACAATGCATGATTTTTTTATTGCTATTATTAGTTTTAAAATGACCCGTCATTAGAAAATTTTGACCCATGACCTATAATTCAATAATATATTAGCACTCTCTAGAAACCTAGAATTTTTTAAATATAATTTTTATAATTCAACATTGAATGATTTTTTTTAAAATGATATTATTGACCCTCTGGTCAACCCGAACCTGCCCGGTAACCCGGGATGATCCGACCCAATTTGACCCATGACCTAATTGATACGTACTCGAAACCGGAACGACCCGACTCGAAGCCACCCGACCCGACCCATTCGGCAATCCTACTTCTGCTCATTGAAAAACCAATGTGTATTTAATCTATTATAATCGTATAAATTCTATCATTGAAAAACCAATGTGTATTTAATCTATTATTAATCTAGGTTGAAAACAATCATGACTTTATTTTTTTAACCGTACCCTCTAGAATAATCTATATATCAATTTGGTATCTTACCCAATTTTTAATAACTATGATATTTTACTTAATTTTGATAATTGAGAAAAATATAATTTTTATTTAAATAATTAAAATATTTTTCATTTTAGTAAAAGAGATTTTTTAACATTTTTATGAAGATTCTAGATAAATAATTTAAACAATGGATTTTATAGTTTAAATTATACAAAAGTAAAACATATATATGTTCAGATATGTTCAGATATGTAGAGGACAATATGTTCAGATTTGAGTCTGTCGGTTTTGAATTGTACATTCTCGAGTGAAAAATAGGCTCATGTCAAAATTCATTCTCAGATCGATTAATTCGGGTTTATATTAACATTGCTGGGACATGGTACGGGATTTCTACTAATTAAAGATAAACTTTTACCACACTTATTGATTAAGAGGTTATTAAACTCATTAAGAATTTCTACGAACTTTAGTACTTACTAGACATTCATATCCGATGTTGTATGGGTCAGTAATTTGACATTAAGTTATGCATTTTTTTTTTTGCATGTTTATACCCTAAACTACTACATCCAACATTCTCGAAGTGAGTCGTTTGACATTGATTCAGTCATCTATGTCAATTTTTTTTTTGTCAATTTTACAAGTTTATTATTAAGTAAATGTTTAGAAGATAGACTTGCATTATAAAAGTCCTTTGATGCTAAAAACCTTTAGGATGTGAAACGAGTGACTAGCAAAGGCAAGGTGATAAGTAATGTTATAATTGTTGAGAGTATCCCACATCGAAAACTACAACACAAATTACTTACTACATAATGTAAGTTATTTCACTCACTCAGATCAAAAAAAAAAGTTATTTCACTCATTATCATATAGTTTTGATTTAAAATCTTTTGTAGACTGATATAATGGATCCAACTATCCACACAACCTTCATACTATCGAACGAATCATCATTTATGTTGGCCAAGTTGCCGACTATGCCATATAGTCACTCTAACAGGCCAAGAAGTATGAATTTTGGACGCATCTAAATGTAGTGTCGTCGGTATATGTTGGATGAAGCTTTTAAAACGAAAAAAAAAGGCTGCGTTGTTACTTGTTAGTTAAAGCATACAAAAGCCAGCAATCAAACACCGATGAAATGCGGCCGAGTTGGTGTGTAGTGAATGCATGCATTATTGCATGTGTGAAATTAGCCGACTATCAAAAGCTCAACAAAAAACGGCTGCATTTGTTGTTTTTGTCGTTTTGATGTATGGTTGGGACACTTGCACCGTGCAATTTAGGCAATCGTATTAACTTTAAATCATTTTTATATATTTTAGGAATGTAGACAAATTTAATCCGCTATTATTAGACCTGGGTCCGGTTAACCGAACCGCCGGTTCCGGTTCGGAACCGCCGGTTTAGGTTTGGGTTTAGGGCAAACCTAAACCCAAACCTTGGGGGACCCGGTTAGCCGGTTTCGGTCCGGTTTCGGTTTTGACCGGTTTCCTCCCGGTTTTGACCGGTTTCGGCGCCGGTTAAGGTTCCGGTTCGGTTCCGGTCTTTTTTTATTTTTTTTAGTTTTTATGAGACTCCGCGGGCGCGGTCCACATTCCGCGACCGCGGTTCTCATCTAGAAGGAACCCGCGGTCGCGGTTTAGGCAACCGCGCCCGCGGTTTGCCCGGTTCACGGCCACTAAAACTAAAAAATGTAATTTATTTTTTAAAAAAAATTGGAAAACCGCCGGTTTTTATCCGGTTTCGGTTCCGGCTTGAACCGGACGGTTTGAACCGCCGGTTCACCGGTTTGGCCTAGCACCGAACCTTAACCTAAACCTAGCCCGGCCGGTTTGGCGGTTTAGGTTAAGGTTCCGGTTTTGACCGGTCCGGTTCCGGTTCCGGTTCGCCGGTTCAAACCGAACCGGACCCAGGTCTAGCTATTATGATGTCTCACTAAGTCATTTCAAATGTAATTTTCCTGCCGGCCACTTGGAAGCAAGTATGTATTATTTTGATCTCTTAACAAGCCCAATGACCAATAGGAAACATCTTAATCTCTTGAAGATGTGTGTAACACCATCTTAGATTTCTGATAAGATCGTGATTAAGAAGATATCGTGGTGGATTCGATGATTTTGATATACAAGGTCAAGATAATCTTAAGCCGGCCAATAGATGAAATTTCACATAATTAATACGGTATATGTATACCAAAAACAAAAACTAAAACCTTAAAAAGCAAATAGTTAACAAGTCAAAAAAAAAAATGAAAAATTTACAAATTTACAAATTCTTTCCATTATTAGATTCTTATAGGTATCCTTCTTTAGGACACATGGTAGAAAAATCCTTATTAATATGTTACTTTCTCCTTTTTCTAGCACAAGATTAATGTTGGAACACACCATATTCTCACGATGGATTTTAAATATTTTTCATGTTAAATTATCAAAAAATTGTTTTAAAAGAATTTGAATATCTTGATCTGAAAATTTTTGCACTTTTGTAAAAAAAAAAGAGAATTTTAAATTTATGAACTATTGTTGGCTATAATCACTTACTAGTATGTAGAGTTGTTAAAGCCTAACCCGGCTCAAGAAATTGGGCCGAATCGACCGAAAATTTTATGGTTGAAACCTGATTCGAAAAATAGCAAGCAAAGGGAAAAACCGAACCTGATTGACCCGAATTCGATCGAGTTGAAACCCTACCCAGTTGGATTCACCTAATTTAGTATATATGTAAAGTAAATATGTTTTGTTTTAATTGTTATTATTTAATCATACGGAAATTTCGCCCGGTACCCTTGTACTTAAGGCAATTTCGCCCCATACCCAGAGATTATCACATTTTCGCAAGGTAACCCTAGGGTTTAAAAACGTTTCGGCTCATACCCACCCCGTTAATATAACAATGCCTCCGTTAGCTTTTGATAATATAAGTAAAAAAGAAAAAGAGAAACCTTATTAAAAATTTGCCTTTCTCGTTCAACTTGACGCTTCTGGGAAGGACCGACAATGCCGGTGAAAGTGGAGGGTCGACACTCGACGGAGTCGACGCGGTTGGTGGACTCGCTAATCAGATCTGATGCGAACAGTGCGGTGCTCGTCCAAACGGGTATAGATTTGCAAGGAAGCCGACAAGAATTGCCGGGTTCAATCGAGGTAGGCTAAATGCGTTGGATTATTTGGAGTTTAGATTGAAATTGGCTCTAAGACTTCTTACAGTAAGAAACCTATGGATTTAGGGTTTATTGATTTAGTATTGAAGCTCTAGCTTATGGTTGGGTTAGATATTTATTCAGATGAGTGATGTCACAATTCTGATATATACCATAATCCTGGCAAATCCAATTGAAATTAGAGTTGCACTTGAAATCCTCTCGTCTAGCATTGCTAGCTTGAAAAGTAATATCTGATAGTTACTTTTGATTTCAATAGTGCAATATTGTCTTTCTTTTGTCTGTCTTTGCATTCTCTTTACATTTTCTTTGTTCCCAACAGTCTAAGTATATATCATGTATCCTTTGCTTCTACTGTATCATTGAATGCCATTTAGATTTTACAGTGATTCATGTTGATTTCAGTTTGATTGATAAGATATTACTCGAGCTTTCAACTTAAGCAAGGTTGTTTATAGAATTATGGTTTTGAAGGATCAGATTCTATAGAGGTCGGGTTATTGAACACACTCTTGCGAATAGGACTTTTGATTAAAAACCTGATAGCCTATTAGCTCAAATGGTAGAGCAATGTGTGGGTGCACATGAATGTGAGTTCAAATCTCACATAGGCTAATTTGTTGTCCCCTCTCATGCTTATTTGAATTCATAAACTGTCAAAGAAGAGTGACTCGTTGAGCATCTGTCTATTCTGATTGAATCGATGGAAAAAAAAGAGTTGATGAAGGACTCTTTTTTTTACTAGCCTAGCATACTATCTGAATTTAACCCTCTTTTCGGGGTCGTATATGTTTCGCATCGCAACCGTGTTGTTTCAACCATAATAAAAATCTATAAACTTCTTTGAAGAACTGATTTCTTTCGTGTTATGTATGTCTGACCACTTGTGGATGTGTAGATGTTTTTGGCTCTTACCCGACAGCGAGTGGCTGCTGTAGCAGGATGAAGAACAGGGTGTTTTTTGTTAGGCAATGAGTGATTTCTTGGGGATACTTGTACCATGGAAAGGATGAGCCTGAAGTCCTGGCCTTGTTTCAATCATTGAAACATCTGAGAGATGGAAGGAGCATGTTGCATCCTGTGCTTAATAGGTGGCTTCATTTGGCTTATATGCCTGTGGAAATTGGAAATTGGAAATCACATGGCACGTGAGGAACATGACAGACTTGAAACCTAGGTTGTTGACCACATTTACACTAGCCAGGAAATCTTCCTTCTATTACTTTTTAACCTTCTTTTCTCTTTTCAACTTCAAAGCATGCTAATATCAAACATATAAAATACCAACCATATTAAAATAGATGTAGCCTATGTGGGATTTGAACCCACATCTAATGTGTATTGAACACATTGCTCTACCAATTGAGCTAATAGGCTAGAAAATTTATTTTATTTGTAATGCAGTCTATTAGATCATTTGAAGGTAAACATACTAAAGAGATAATGAAGCAGCAACAAGAGGTATCAACAAGGTGAACTAAGGAAATAATTAACTCAGTGAACAATAAAATCATTGGTACGAAGAACACACAATCTCAATAGAATCATTAATGATAAGAACACACAATCTAAAAAAGTTGTTTCCAAATTTTATTCCTATGAATCTAAGAAACTGATAGTTGGTAATGAAAAGGCAAGCAACCTTCATCAGTGCATTTTTTCTTGTTCATATTTGTAAAATCTTCCCAAATCAACTTAGTAGTGCTTATATGACAAGTAAAAGGAGAACAAACTCATGTAGTGTTCATACGCTTAATCAATTCCTCACATCATGCAATAGATTAACTCTAATACATAGAACATGAGAAGCCTGTAATTTTAAATTTGGCAGTGGTTTATGATTATCATGAAGGCATGAACAATTCATTTATTTAGACAGTTCATGCTCACTATAAGGAGCTAGTTAGCCTTTCAGTTGAACCCAATTTCTGTTGTATTATCATTCACTAGCTATTTTTGAATTCATTGAAGTGGAGTTGCTGGCATGGTAGTACCTTACCCCCTCTGGAGTTGCAGGTATTACCTTCCCCCTTCTCATTTTTTAATCAATTCAAAGAGCACATTTTTCTCCCCTAAATCAATATCAATAACATAATGATACACGTACATGACTCTCAATACTGACTAAATAAGCCTTGAATTTATATACTTGAGTCCAATTTCAGCCCCAGAATTGCTCTAAATCAACTCGATCAAAGCCTTAGCATACCTGGAACTTAATCTTCTCGACAGCTTCCTTACAATTATGGAGGCTTTCGAACAAGCCCCACACAATTCGTAGTAGACTACATCTCAAGCAATTCGACTCCGTCGAGTGTCGACCCTCCACTTTCACCGGCGTCGTCGGTCCTTCCCAGAAGCGTCAAGTTGAACGAGAAAGGCGAACTTTTAATTAGGTTTCCCTTTTTCTTTTATACCTATATTATCAAAAGCTAACGGAGGCATTGTTATATTAACGGGGTGGGTATGAGCCGAAACTTTTTCAAACCCTAGGGTTACCTTGCGAAAATGTGATAATCTCTGGGTATGGGGCGAAATTGCCTTAAGTACAAGGGTACCAGGCGAAATTTCCGTTAATCATAATATTATTGTAACATTCATTAAAAATTCAATTTCTTAACCCATTAGGTCTACCCGAACCTGTACAATAACCTGTCAAGACCCGACTTAACATGTAATTCGATCGACCAAAACCCGTACTCAATCCAAACCTGAAATGATCAATCCCGAATCCATGAACTGACCCTTTTGACATCCCTCATTACACTTGTTAATATATTATATTAAATACAAACAATGCTTATGAATTTTCGAGTACCCTTTATATTCTATGCGCCGCAAATTCACATACTCATTTATCCATGTATCGAGCATCAACCCAACTATAAAAAGGTTAAATTATATATCTAAACGTGCAATTGTGTATGTTGATTGTGGTTTTGTTCTTTAGTAAGCCGAAATTTGAACATTGTGATTAATTAGAGTTGCAACTAGAATCGTTATGCATTGATTGAATAATGAAAACATAAAGGAGGGGTGGCGTGGTAGGCTCGATTAGACATGTTTGATTGGATTCCTACTTTGAGGTTTGGCTCCATTCAGTTTAATTAGCACGTGTTAGCCAGTCTGAGCTTAGCTGAAATCTTTCTGCTTTTGCATCATATTTAACGATAGAATTCAAGTTCTCTTTTGTATAGTACATATAGTGATCTCAAAGCGGTCCAGATCCTTTATCCACGTATTGTGTTCTCTTCATGTGTCCCCTTTAATTTGATTGGCTAATCTATATAAATTTATTAAAACAAAACTAATTTTGGATTAATTGAAGGAGATGTGAACCAATAAGATGTAAGGGACACATGAAGGAGACAGAGGATCCAGACCGATCCGAAAGGGTTTGTTTAAGCATGGTTCTGTTCGAATAGAGCCATGAAAACTTTTTATATATTGAATCGATGGGTATGTTAGAATATAAACTAGTCCATCCCCGTTTCTAAAAGGTATTGTTTTCATTTTACTAAAAATGTACTTAAATTTTAGATAAAGTTATTACAAGAACGGTTTGATATAAAATCTTGAATAATATTGAGTTATACAGTAAAATCAGTGTATATTATAAAAGCCGACCGTTTTCGAGCCACCAAATTGATTCTGGACCCGTTTGATTTTAACTTTTTTTTTCAACTCAAATAGATAATAACAACTTTAAATGATTTTATCTTCAATTTTCTTATATATAATATACCCAATATTATTTTTACTATAGTACGTAAACTAGCTACCCGTTGTGTGATAGGTAAAGCTACGTTAGACTAGTAGTATGTCAATGGCCCAATTTCAAAGCAACCATATCTTTGATTTACGAGATATATAAAATCCTCATTTTTATCTTCATATTTATTATATTTTATCCTCAATTTTACGTTAATTCTGGCCCCATCGCATATTTGATAAAAATTGCTTTTATTTCTGTTATTTAAATTAATCTAATTATATTTCTTATTATCTATTTATGTAAAAGATATGATCAAATTTTTAAATGATCTACTATATTTTTAAGCTTAAGTTATTTTCTATATTTACATGGTCTACAATATTCGGCTCTTCCTTTTAGCGCACCCCCGAATTGCTTTATAGCGCACCCCCTCCTCCGTCCATTAAAAATGGATGGACGGTTCATACATGTCCACAGAAAACAGGTGGACAAGTTAATATTGTCCATACATTTTTAATAGCCGAGTGTTTGTCATGGAAATTGTATTAATCTTTCTCACAAAAAAAAAACATAGATTGAGCATTAATCTTTCTCACAAAAAAGAGAGTATATCTATCTTCTTCTTTTTTTCCTCACCAAAAAAAAATCTATCTTCTTTTTTTTTTGAGATAAATCTATCTTCTTTAAAAAACATAGATTCTCTTATTTCATGTAAAAAAAGGTATAACAAGTAAAAATGGTTACTCTTGTAATCGAATATAAAGTCCTTAGTTAGTGGAGAGTTCGTATATCCACGTCAAACAACACATAATGGTTGTCAAAGCCCAATATTGTCGAGGAAATTAATTGATGTAAGCCCGATAGAAATTCATATCCGGTTTAAATAAGGATCAGATTTTTGTTATTTTCTCCATATAGTTTTTAGTAGAATTTCCCATGTACTTAGTAGTTTTTTTTCGGAAATTTCGCCTGGTGTCCCTCAATTTCAGACAATTTCGTGTGATACCCAATAAGATTTTAAATTTCACATGGTAACCCTCACATTTCAAAAAACTTTGCAGCATACCCCATGCCGTTAACCTTGTGGAGAAACATTAAATTGGCTTAAGCTAAAACAAACACATGCTTCCTTTCTTTTCTGGTTTTCGTCCTTGGACGACTTCTTCTCTTTAATTATTGAATAGTTCTCGTCCCATCAATTCAGTCCCTCGAGTTCTCTCACCATTTCAATCCTATAAACCATCTTTAAATGGATGAGAATCTTCTGCCAGTTCTCTAATCTCCACAATTGGTTTGATAGGCTTTGTACAGGTACCAGGCAACACACAAGTAAGATGCAACATAAGAAAAGAGCAAATCAATTTGTATATAATCACATGCAATTCAACTGTAGAAGAAAGCTAATTTTATTGGTAACAGCAATTGTAAATTGATTAGTTAACTAATCTTATTGAAACTCCTGTAAAAAGAGCTAGATATTAGTCAATTCCTTGTTCTTCTTCCAATTCTCTGTCTTTCACATTCTAAGAAATCTCAATTGTAGACTCAATACCACATTTAAGTCACTAAATTTTAAAACCCTAAAATTCATGAAACTTGATCCATTAGTTTCAATCACCCTATAATTTGAAGATCTACACTTTGCAAAATTGAGGATTTGAAGTACGCACCAAGTCGCCCCAAAAACCTCCTTCGAACACCGGCAAATCGTCACTCGGCACTCCCTCTGATAGTAAGCACGAATTCGCCCCAGCACCTCCCTTCACTTTTTCGATGAGCATCGTCATCCTTTGTGTGAAATAAACCCTTCCTAGACCGACGAGACCGTCCTTGAGCTATATTGGAAGAGGATAGAGAAATAATTTATCAAGGAGAAGCCATACAGATACGGAAAAAAAGGAAAGAGAAGAAGGCTAGGAGTAAATTTCCTTTTTGACCCCCACCTTTAACGTTTTTTTGGGCCGGTTATAACGTTTGGGTACTGGGCGAAACGTTTAGAAAGTTTAAGGTTATTTAGCGAAATAATAAAATATATGGGGTACCATGCGAATTTGACTTAACTTGAAGGTCACCAGGCGAAATTTCCGTTTTTTTTTAAATGATTTGGCTATATGGCATTTGGAAAATGTCATATAGTATGAAAATACCACAATATGTCATATTTGCACACATAGCATAACCCCTCCCTACACTACTTGACCGACCGTTGACCGGCGTTGACCGACTGTTGACCGGTGTTGACCGACCGTTGCCCGGCGTTGACTGTCATCAATTGTCACCACAAGTGACAATATGCACACCTAATTGTCACCACAAATGACAATATTCACATATAATTGTCACCACAAGTGACAATATTCACACCTAATTGTCACCACAAGTGACAATATTCACACTAATTCTCACAAGTGACAATATTCACACCTAATTGTCAACACAAAGTGACAATATTCACATTAATTGTCACCATAATATTCACACCTAATTGTCACCACAAGTGACAATATTCACACTAATTCTCACAAGTGACAATATTCACACCTAATTGTCAACACAAAGTGACAATATTCACATTAATTGTCACCATAAGTGACAATATTCACACCTAATTGTCAACACAAGTGACAATATTCACACCTAATTGTAAACACAAGTGACAATATTCACACTAATTGTCACCACAAGTGATACCTAATTGCCATCACAAGTGACACTTAATTATCATCACAAAGTGACACCTAAATCTCAGTAGCAAATTGCAAGATCAACAAATTACTTGAGCAAGACCTATAGAAATCTACATTTCATGATCTCACAACAGTACTACGTTTCTTTCTCTTAAATCACAACAATACCTAAATAGAAATCTACATTTCATGACCTTAATAGAAATCTACTACACTATGACATTGTAAATCTGTTACACTTGCGTTTCTTTCTCTGAAATCACGTCTGCAAAATGAACTCTAACTAGTGTATTAAAACATGTGGAAAAAAACAATAACCCAACAAAATACAACTCAAAAAGAAAAAAGTCCACAAAACCTGCAATTGGAGCTCCTCTAGACTACTGAACTAGTAGAAAATAGCAAGTAGGGTTTCAAATCATAAATTGGGGAAATAATGAAGCAATTTCAGATTAGAAAGTCTACAAAACCTGCAATTGGAGCTCCTCTAGACTACTGAACTAGATAGAAATTAAGAAATTAGGGTTTCGGATCATAAAAGGGAGAAATAATGAAGTAATTTCACATTAGAAAGTCTACAAAACCTGCAATTGGACTACTGAACTAGTAGAAAGTAGGAAATTAGGGTTTCGGATCATAAAAGGGGGAAATAATGAAGTAATTTCAGATCAGAAAGTCTACAAAACCTGCAATTGGAGGCGATGGCGGCCAATCCATCGGTACTGAAACCCTCACAGCAACTCAACACGAGCACCTTGAAATCCTTGAACGATTCAGCGATCAGCTCCAGATCATCGTCGCTTACAACCATCCTCTTCAACCGAAGCTCCTCCAACCATGCATAAGCTTTCGACATGGCCTCGATCCATGGGGAAAAGCCTCCGCCCCAACCCTCAGGGACCAAATTGAAGTCGGCGAAGTGCGGTTTCCCTTCAACTCCACCGATCTGAGCTCCGGAAACCTCCGGATCAAGATTTCAGCGGCGACGGCGTAGCAATTTCCGATGAAGGCTCGTCGACGGGAAAACCGCTCGATCTCGTACCAGGTTTTGCAGACTAGGGAGATGGAGTTCCGGTCTTCGTTTGAGTTGATGAAGGAGAAGACGGAAACGAGTTCACAAACAAAAGACGCGTTTCTTTTTTTTAGGTATGCCATATCTGCAAAAAATGGAAAAACGGGCCGTGACTGAAAAACGGGCCCAAAAACACGCCGCCCGGCCCAAATCTGTCTTTTTTTTTTTTGATTGTGGAGCTACTAGCTCGAACAAGCCAAAACTAGGTTACCTTTTAGTTACAAGGATAACCTAATCATCTTGACGGATGATCTTTAAAAATTCAAACAGCGAGGGATGTTGACTCAACAAACACCTCGACTGTGTTACAGACAAATACGTAAATGGAAAGGACGAAGAATGAAATGGAACGGTTGCATTGAGACTCTGAAGATTGACGTGTCTTCTTGCTAGGAAATCAGCAGCAGCGTTTGATTCCCTGAAACAATGATAAAAATAACAGAAGGGATAACCGAAAGAATATTTATATTGTCTTCTATAATAGAGTAAAGTTCCCAAGGTACTTTCCAAAGACGTTTTAATGAATTAATGACAATCAAATTATCGCCTTCAATTATAAGATTCTGAATGTGAGAATAGTGAATGTTCCGGAGAGAATGTAATAAGGCTGAAGCTTCTGCTTGCACTATTGTCATGGAAGGTAGTTGTTGTCGCACGATAACTCGAATGAATCCGTTGTGATCTCGTAAGACGAAACCAGCATGAGTTGTACCTGTTTTAAGTCTGGATGCATCAAAATTAAGTTTGTGCCATTGCGGAGGAGGCTTTTTCCAGGCCGTGTGATTTTTCCTTTTAGGCTTGTTCGAGGCTTGTCTTGAAGGCGTACTACAACCTTCCCAAGCTAGAGCACCCGAGAAGGCCAGGTCAGATGGCAGTTTTTTGGGGTTAATTCTTTCAGGGTCAAAATTTTTTACATCCCTATGGGCCCAAACAAACCACTATAAGAATGCAAGAGGTGTGGTGTTTTGGCTATTTGTAAGTGTTTCTTGGATGTTGTGGTGGAAAGTATAGGATGTAGTTAATTTAAAGGAGTAGTTTAATAATTTTTGTAATCGAAAGATCATAGCTTTTGTAAATGGACATTGGAAAAAGAGATGATTTAGGCTTTCATCCTTAAGCTCGCACAAGGAACACAGGTTTGGAACGGAGTTGTAGAAACGATTTATTCTATTTGTCGTAGGAAGACAGTCAGCACACGACTTCCAAAAGAAATTTTTAATTTTAGGTGGTAATTTCGAATTCCAAATCCAATCAAAATTATTAATGCTAGGATTAAGTGGGGCCGATAAGAGTGATGGTGCAGAATGAAGTGGAAAAATCCCATGTACTTAGTAGTTGAATTGGATCAAACATATCAATTTGCTAATTGATATTAAATGTATTTGCTTTGATTTTCCTCAAAAAATGTTATAAACACTTCTTCATAGGCTATGAAACTGTATCATTGTAAGAGGTGAACTAGATAACTATAGCCAAAGATAAGTCTATCTTGCCAACTAACTCTACTAAGCTTTTGTTGGCTCCCAACTATGTTATTGATTCTTGTGATATACTCCACACCATACGACACAATGGTATACTTGCCGATCAAATCGAATAATATAACTCTATAATTACCAAAAATCAGCAAGACATTGTAGATGCCCTAGCTTGTGTGAAGCACATGTTTATATATCTTAGTGCATAGTACTCTTGTGTCATCATTCACACCTTTTTTGCCCAACAAGAGTGAGACATTGAGTGGTAAGAAGCCAAACATATGCACCTTCTCTTTATCTAAACAAATATGCGGTGTAGCTAGCTCTAGTGTGCGTTTTGTGAACTTGGGAAGTGGTTGTTGACACCCATGATTGAGACTCAAATGTGGAAGCAATTTTTTGTTGGTAAGCTTGATTGAGAAAGCAACTTCTTCATTCTAGTGGCCTTATTCACGTGGTGAATCACTTAAATTTCCTTGAGCAAGGACCACCGTCACGTGTCGATACCTAGCTAGTCTTTGTAGGTCTTGTCGAAGCTTGTTGGATGGCGTTGTTGAAGCTTGTTACATGGGTCCGGCTAGCTAAAGAGCTTGTCGGCGAGCCAAAAAATTGTATTGCAAAAATCACAAAAAATAAACACATCTCAGACTAGTCCAAAAAATGGGTGGTCATGGGACTTTCCAATTCATTTTTTAGGGCTTTCGGATATGCCACGTCGGATTCCAGATTCTCAAAATGCTTACGCATTAATGAGAAAACCTTATTCCCAAAACTTTCTTGGTTAGACCAACAGGTAATTTCCTACAAGTCTTTTCAAACAAGAAGCGGAACTACAAGAGAAGTAACGATAATCTAAATGATCGATACTAAGCTAGTTAGCTTGTCGACAAGCCTTACCAAATCTCAAATTTACAGACACCGAAAAACTATATTAAGAAAATCACAAAAAAAAAAATAACGATAATAGTTAAGTCATTATATTTCCAATTAAAGTAGTATGGTGTATAGAGAAATTTTGTGAAATTTTTTCTTTGGTCATATTTTGTTAATTCTACGAGTGTACGAGTTGTGGGAAGGTGCCTTTATGTTGAATCAACTTCACGATGGTCAAATCCTGCCAAGAAAGAGCTCACTATCTTTATACGTTGGATATCACTAGGTTCATATCACACGTGAGGATGTTGTTAGTAGGAGTAGAGTAAGCAACTTGAGATGTTTCAATCATGTCAAAGAAAAATAAAAACATGTATATCTATGAACTATTCTTTTTGCTTGGGTCAAGGATAACTTAAATTTAGGCATTGCTCCACTTCCACTTAAATAGTAGTTTGCCTAAAAAAGTATATATTTTTTGTTTTCAAATTCGTGATAATCAACTACTCCTTCCGTCCCATAATGTATGTCCAAAATGACTTTTTTGCGGTTTTTAATGCAATTATAAAGTGGTATTGGGAAATGAAAAAGTGAGTGGAAGATATGATTGAATATGGGTGATTTTGTAAGTTTGTAGGGGAAAAAAGTTGAAAAGAGATACAAGTAGGTGAAAAAGTTTGATAATGGATGTAAACTTAGAGATTGGATAGGGGTAAGATTGAAAGAAAGTTATCGATTTAAAAGGAAAGTGGACAAACATTTTAGGACGACGGATTAAGAAAGTGGACAAACATTATGGGACGAAGGGAGTATAATTTATGAATTTTGATACAAAAAAGTATACTTTTACTCAAAAAAAAGTACTTGTTTACACTTTACAAACAAAGTTTATAACAAGGCCTTAATTAATATTCTTGTTGGAATAAGCTAAGTTTAATATTTCATTTTGATATTAGGGGAACGTTATAATTGGATTATTCTCTTCACAATATCAAAATAAATGTTCGAGGTTAATATCCTTTATCATATATTCCGTCAATAAAACATTAAAAAGGATCATAAAAACAGATAGAATATTTAATTGCCAAAGGGCCTGGACGGGAATCCCTTCAGTCATTCACCATTTTACTTCCTAGACAGATTTGAACTCTTCTCCATTGGTATTGGACCGTGAACGATCTCATAGCCCTATTTGTTTCTATAGTCTTAGGATATTGGGCCTTCTCCATGTTGCACTCTTTGGATGTTAGAATTAATGATTTAGGGTTGTCAATCATGATCAAAGGAAAGCCCTAAAACAACAATTTAGAAAAGGGTCAAGTTAAATTAGCATCATGGCACATCAAGTCAATTGAAAATATACTAGACATGGATCCGGTTCCGGTTTCTAATCGACGGAATGGTGGAACTGGAACCAGAACCGGTCAAGCCCCACTTCTCTGAGGTCCAGTCCGATTTTAGTTTTGATGATTTTTGATTTTTTCGTAACGAAAATCTATTTTTTAATTCAAAAAACTAACAAAATAAGTAACTACAAGATTAAATTAAATCGACGTAGCTAAACCCTATGTCGTATTTTTGACTGGTTTCTAAAATTTTGAATTTAGGGGTTCTATTCTGGCTCCAAAACCGACGAATTCTTCCACTTTGGTTCCACGGTTTGAGAGTTTGAGCGAACTGGACCTATGAAAGCATTTAATCGTAGATTTACCTTCTGACCTTTTATAAAATAAAAAATTAAATTATTTTTAATCATTTTCTCACTGTTTACAATAAGTGTGCACCAAAATGAGACAAAAGATATGGTTTGAGCTTCTTTTGGCTCTTTAAGTGAAGGTCCTTTCTACTATTGTCTATTAGGAATAGGAAAAAGAGTTCATTAGCCTTACAAATTCATAAGTAGATATTTTAGCCACAAATGAGTAAAATGCTCTATGATTGTGCGATCATGTATGGTGTTGGTGACCAACATAAAGCGTGTGTACACTTTGATTAAACAAACTGAAACCATCATCCATCAAAAGATGGTTTGTTAACCGAATGTTGTCCGCAGGTTGTTATCTAACTATGTCATTAACGATGAAATCAACATCAAACCGACTTAAGGGGTTGTTAACCAACATTATACTTCTCATATAGTCCCAACACACCCGCTCAAGTGTCCGAATTACTAGGAAAATGTCAGTAATATCAAGCATTTTACGAAACATATCGATTTACATATACACGACGCTCAATCTATCTGAATTTAGTTTTTGGCTTTGTCTGATGTCTTGTTCTATGCTTTGTTTGTTTCGATATTTGTGTTGGGTGTTTTGTTTGCTTTGGATTTCTTCTTGTCTGCACTTTGTATGTTGCTAGGCTTCTTGCTCCTCTGTTGGGTCTTTTGGACGCTCTCCCTTTGCGTTAGCCAAGAGAGCCCCCATCCTGACTATGGGTGGGCATAATCCGGTCCGGACCGGATTTTTGGACCGGACCGGCATGGACCGGGACCGCCGGTCCGGTCCCCGGTCCACGAAAATGGGAGTTCCCGGTCCCGGTCCGGACCGGGAATTTAAAAAAAAAAAATTAATATGAATTGTGTTAATTTTAATACTATATAGTTTATTTTTAATATTTAAGCTTTATATTTATATTATATACTTAATAATATTTTGTTTTTCATTAATTATATGTGATTTCTTTAATTATATTATAATTTTTTATATATAAAAAGTATATTTTATTTTAAAAAATATATTTTTTAAAAAAAATGGGAGTTCCGGGACCGGGATCGGGACCGGACCGGACCGGATTTTCCCGGTCCGGTCCCCGGTCCACAACTTTTTAAGTTCCCGGTCCCGGTCCGGTCCGGTCCGGTCCTGGACCGGTGCCCAGCCCTAATCCTGACCCCCAGATTCCCCTAAAGGGGAATTGCA
>OZ002735.1:2586104-2631549 GCA_963924305.1 Polygonum maritimum
ACGGATAGCTGCTACGGAGGTGGCTCAGGCTCTGCCGGAGCTGAGGATCGGTCAACGGAGACACAATTTGCGGCGAGCTCAGCAAATTGGCCGATCCGAAGACGCTGTCGAGGTTCGCAATCTGAGCTTCCAATCGGAAGAGCTCGAGATCTCGGTCTCTGGCGTTGGAGCTCGAGCGGAGGCGGCTGGCGCCGGGGAGCTGGAGACTCGGCGGAGGAGTCCATTTCGGAGAGGATGGACTCGTCGGAGAAGACGAATTCGGCATCGAATCGATGGCGGATCCGGTGGAGGCGAACACCGGCCGAAGCTCGTCCTTCCTGTGAGCGAAAAAACACACTTTCCGGTTACATCCGGTCTCGTCTTTGCATAACCTAGTTCGGTACTGAGCCGGATGCAGCCAAGACTCGAAAACACCATGAGCGTACTCGCAATCGTCGGATTTCCGGCAGGAGCCTTTCTTGAACTCCGGACAGGGGACGCAGCTGTACTGGATCTTGAGCGGATCACGCCGACGGGCGTTCTCGCCGGGGTGAGCGAACGGACACTCGGTCCAGTCGTGCGTGTAGGCGCGTGAGCACGGCTTGATCTTGAAGCTGTACATCCGGAACTCGTCGGAGCCGTAGATCCCGGTGTTTATGTCCGGTAAGGCGGGGAACGCCTTCGGCGAGGCCGGCTCGGAGTCGGATCCGGATCCCTCGCCGGAGCCGAGTAAGGCGTGTAGCTTCCTCGGAGCGGGAGATCTAGGGAGTAAGGGGATCAGATCTGAGGGTTTGAGGCCGTTAGAGTTGACGGCGTTAGGGTTAGAGGAGGAGTTGAGGAGGAACTCGACGGTAGTGGATGAGTTTGGAGATCCGCCGGAGATGGCGAGGTGGAGAGCGGAGGCGGAGTCGGATCCGGAGGTCCTGTCGACATCGGCGGCCGGGGAGACGGAGAGGATGTAGCGGAGGACGTTGAGGCTGCCGTAGAGAGCGGCGATCATGAGCGGAGTTCGCTCCTCAAACCCTAGCTTCCGAGATCCGATCCGGCGGCCGTACCAGAGGCCGGTTCCGGTGACGGAGTGGCCGGCCTCGACGGCGGATTTGAAGGCGGCGAGGTCGTCGGAGGCGGCGAGATCGAGGAGTATGGAGGATTCGGAGTGCATCCGCCGATCTTGTCCCATGATTGGAGGAATTGGAGTTGAGATTTGGGGGAAGAAAGAGAGGAGCGTGTTGAAACCGTTGTTTGACTGGGGGAAGTGAGAGGGAGGGGGTTATATAGGGGGGGAAGGGGGAACACACGCAAAGGATGAATTCACAGAAAGAGGGATTTGGGGAAGAAAGGAGGAAAGTGTGAGCGAGGTGTTTTCTTGCAAAGATTATATTTTTAGGGGTTGTTTTCGTATTTTTTTTGATTTTCCGGGTGGGGGAATTGGGTTTTGTATTTTAGTGGGTAGGCTTCTTCCTGCTGCGTTCGTGTAGTGTTTTCTTTTTTGGGGTCTCAAGCTTTTGCTTTTCTTGGGTCAAAAGGGCACCACCATCGTCCAATTTTATATTTCAATTTTCGTAGCTAATTTACTAAGGTATCATATTGTATTATTTTAGCACGAGTAGTTTTTATGAGGCCTATTGTTGTTCATTGTTCCATTTTGGACGACTTTTGAAATTTTTCTTACTCATGATAATAATGTAGTCTTCAATGTTTTAGGGTGCATTCGGTAAACAAGTTTAAATACTGATAAGTTAAATGATAATTATGAGCGGCGACATTTGTAATATCTTTTACTCATAGTGTTAAGGAAGTCTTCGGTGTTTTAGAATGTATTCGATAAATAAGTTAAGATATTAATAAGTTAAATGATGTTGATTTCAACCAAAGAAAAAAAAATGATATTGATACTGATTTTTGATACTGATACTAATTTAATGTCCTGATAAATTAAATGATGTTGGTGCTGAAAGTTAGTGTTCGGTAGGAAAATTTGCTGATTAGTTGTTTTTTTATAAAATAAGTAAGATGAAGGACATCTTCTTATTTTTTTAGATGCTTATAAATAATTGAATACTTATTTGGACAAATAAGTACCTACAATTTTAAATTGCTGAACACCTAACTCATATACTTATAAATATCATTTAACTTATTTTAACATATTACCTACTTATTTCATGCTTGCCGAACACATACTTAGTCTGAAATCATGAATAAATATCTTTAATGAGGTTTGGTTATGTTCTTCGTAAGGTGTTTTATACGTCTCATATCATATGATTTTTATCTCCCTCGCTATGTTCATATTTTGACTTGGTTCTTTATTTTGTGGGTTGATTTTGATATGCGCCGCGGTCTCTTGATTTACTAAACATATTTTTTGTATTGAACTTTTAGCTCATATTGAATTCAAGTCAAGCTTAATTAGTTTGTTGGTTTAGACCGAAGTAGGACGACATTTTGTATGACCGGGAAAAGCAAAAAAGGGCGTGCATTAGGCAGTGCTCTACAAATGTAATAACCATTCTAACTACATGATATCCGATTTCTATCAAAAATGTAGCCAAAATAATGGCCCAAAACAATGAAATAACTAATGAACAAACTAATAAAGGAGCAAAAATATAGAAAGTCCTAATTAAGAAAAATTAATTTTACGTGGATAAGAATAAGATATGGTTGCAACTTAATTGGGAAGTCTAACGTTGGTTCCTAGGTTCAAACTTGCAAGGAAAAGCAAGTGTAAAGGAAATTCTCATATATGTGACTTTCTCATTTATGTGAAAATTCGAACTTAGGGAAATGATAATTATTGTTAGGTGATCATATTGGAATTGTATTATTCAATGGCGTTCTGCCAGCTGGACCCACGTGTGGCGGGGCCCAATAAGTGGTAGTTCATCGACAGTTGAGGAGTTATGAAGCTGGACAATAACTGATATGGTCGGCATCTGCTAATTATGAGATTCTGGCTTTGCATGATTATATTGAGTTTTAGTTGATTAACACCAATAATTGTGTGTTTATACTAGTACTAATTATGTGTTCTTGAAAAGAGGGTTGTTCACGGTTTTTGTAGAGCCAAAAAACTGAATCCGCGGAGTGGAAACCAATTCGAGCTTATTTTGTTCGGTTTTCGATTCTTGTATCTTAGAAGTTTGGTTTTTCGTTGAGTTCGGGTTGATAAAACTTGACGACTCATGCATGTAAATTATAAGGGGTCTAATATTGACGCTTAAGTTCAATTAAAAACAATACTCCTTCCGTTTCACAATAAGTGTCGTTTTAGCTCTTAACACAGTTTTTAAGAAAATCAATCATTCACTTTAAAACTTACAACTTTTTCTTAATCTTACCACTCATTACATTTTTTTGGCCAATACATGAACAACTTTAGTCAACAAATACACATTCCAATAAAAATTATCATCATTCACCCCTATTAAATCACTTTGAAAACCTAAAACGACACATATTATGAAACAAATTTTAAGTGCTAAAACGACACTTATTATGAAACGGAGGGAGTACGATAACAAGCGAAGTAATTCGATTTGAGTAGTCAATGTAATGAGTTTAGTTCAAAATGGACCGAATCAAAACCTTTTGCTTTCTATATATTGCCAAATTTTGGAACTTCGTTTTCGATTCAGCTCAAAAACTTTCAACTTGTTTCAAAAACTTGTCATTATGCTCGTGTTGTATTTGTATATTCCATCACACTATGCATTTCCCGACATTTATTTGGTTAAGTGAAATTTGTATATACTATCAGAAATAAGAAGTTATAGTTTTAGAAGGAACGTTCTGTATGGGAATATCCTATAATGCTTAGTCAGAGATTTCTTATGAACATGCTATAAATGAAGCTTAGTGTACATTGATGATTAAAACTAAAAGAATTTGGTTATGTGACTAGCTCAAACTTGGATATATTTTTGACATGCTAAAAGGGAGAATTTCACTAGTTATTGGACCCTTCTATTTTTTATTTTTTTTGGTAAAAGATAGAGCAAAGCACTAACACAAGGCGGCTCAAGAATGAAATGAAAACCAAACTGAATAAAGGTGAATCTAGAGAGCGAGAGGGAGTCGGCGATGTTATTCGCTTCCCTAGAGGCATGTGTGATGCGGAAGTTCCAATTCCGCGTGAGGAAGCCTTGACACTCCGTGGCTAGGCTGAAAAGAGGGAGGGTAGCGCAAGGTGGCTTCAAAAGGCTAATTGCAAGGGCCGAGTCATATTCCAACCAGACATCACGGTAGCCTTCGTTCCAAGCTGACTTCAGACCACTATGAATACCCAGAGCTCCGCCATTAGAACGGAGCACACTTCGATATTGTGGACGAACCCACCACGCCACTGACCATCTGAGTCCCGGAGAACTCCAACAACAGTTGTATTCCTGTTGCCATCCACCGACCCATCTGTATTGATTTTGATCTTTCCTTCCAATCAATGACGGATATAGGGAAGGGCATGAGTGGGCCCGTACCCCTCTTCCCGTATAGTTTGTTATTTGTCTATTTGTTGAAATTTTAGTTCAAATACATGTATTTTTAGATTAACTTGTATTCCATGAAAATCAACAAGTTTAAATGGTTTATGGTTCAATTTTACATTAATCTCAAGCAGGTTTAATTCTCCATAGCATCATTTTAGTTTTTTTTTTATTAGCATATATCTATTTTATAAATTACATGTTGTACATAACATAATTTTTTTGATAAATAGATATTTATTTTTTCTACATAATAGTATTGACTATCTAAATTTATCGATTATTTTCGATTTATTAAGTTTATCGGACAACTGTACCCCCTCTTTAAATTTGTTCTAGATCCGTCATTATTTAAGACCCTCAATTATTGATTAGACACGACTTGTCTAAAAATCTGTCAAACTCTATCCTCACATAACGAAATCCAATTCAAAGCTATATTAAATTAGGATCATATAATACAAATCTCCCTTAAATTGAAAGTTGAAACCCTCAAATCAAATGAGTACTTTTCAACCCTGTTTTGGTCTGGCCACAATAGTTTGACTCCACCTTTGCATGACTTATTTTTCTTTGAACTTGGGATAGAAGAACAAGCCCATCAAATCAATTATATAGTTTACGGTCTAATTTGCATCACTCTCTTGAAATGAGTAATTAAGTAGCAAAATCACTAATTCCAATAAAACCATATATTATATGAATAATGTATCCATTGTACACTTACTTACACTTTCATTTAGAAAACAATCTCAAAAACTTGAGTACCTTTGTAACTTTTATGGTCTTTAAAAAAAGAAAATTTATGTGTTGAGAGTGGGATTTGAACCCACGCCCTTTCGGACCAGAACCTTAATCTGGCGCCTTAGACCAACTCGGCCATCTCAACTTGATGTCCTCTTTCTATCCATACTTAAGAAGTCCGTTCAGGAGGGATTTATTAGGCCAGCCCAAAAGATTAGGCCCGGTTTCTTCATGATGAACACTTTGGGCCCAATTCCTACAAAAATTCTATTCTATCATGAGGCCCAAACAAGAATTTGGTTTTATCAAAAATACAAAACTAGAATTTGACATATTGGTATTTCCAATTTTTGGATGTTTTTTCGGTTGGAGGCATAATTTATGGATGTTGAGAAGATGAGCACAACTGCACAAGGCAGTGACACACTTATGGTATGTTGATAGTGGACATGAAGCATAAATTTTGAGTAAAATGTGTCTTTGTTAATCAGTTTGTACTCTTTAAATATTACTAAATTCTTAGGCTTTCCTCTCTTTGTTCGGCGCTTCGTAGTTGTTTTAGTCTGAATCGGATACTACATAGATTCTTCGATCATCCCATTAAATCGACTAGTGATAGCATAACAAATTGTTTGAGGAGGGAGGTCACATTAACATATGTATGTGAAACATATTCACATATTGTTGTGAATAGATCTCATTGCAGGTGACCCCACTTAGCTTACGTCGTTTACTCTGGTAATCAGGATTCAGGAATTCATGGTGTCCATAACTTGGTGAATAGATTTTCTAGATCTCGACAATAATGATAAGGTTTCTTCTTGTCTTGGTGTAGTTTGAGGTTGACATATCAAAATGAGGTTCACGATGACTAGTGAGGGATTCACATGGTCCTAATTCAACCAAAAAACAAAGAAGAGTTTTACTATGGTGGAATGAAATGATGGGTTTCAATAGATACGTTTGTGATGCATGTTTAATGTTTTCGATGGATTTTCCATTTTATCACCCTCTAACCCATTTGAGTTGAGTCAATGAAGTGTAAAAGAAAATAATTACACAAATGTTGTTTGTGAATCCCTCTTGTGGTCTCTAAGTTGAACATCCAATTATGATATCGTGAGGTGGTAATCCATGTCCATAAAAAACTGAAATTAAGAAACCGAATCGAAAATTCAGTCTTTGTTTAGGTTAATTGAATCGAGTTTGTTTTTGCTAAGGTTTGTTATTTTAAGTGAATCGAATATATTTCGATTCACGATTTTACAAGTAACGGTTAATCGAAAAACCGAAAACATGCTGATATATTTTCAAGTTTACATATTTTTACTTTGTTTTAGTGTTTAAACTCAAGGTAATGATATAATTTAAGTTTTATTGTCTCCAATTTTAACAATCATACACTAATTTTTCATTTTTCTATTTTCATAAGGGATATTAATGAAGTACTGTAGTATATACTTCATTTAGATTATTTTCTCAAAAAAAATCAAAGGTTACAAATTCAAAATTTTAATTATATCGATTCTGTTAGAATATAGGTTAAAATGGAAGTATATATGTTATTTATATTTATTTATAATTTGTTATTTTTTAAAGGTTTTTTTTTGTAGAAGGTTTTTACACGGGTTTATTAGCTTCCAAGATTTTAGTTTATGTAATCACTATTATAAGTTGTTAACCTATATCTTATAGAAAAACCAATAGCACATCAGTAATGTAACGAAGTATTAAATTGTCAAATTGTAGGCCATCTATATTTGTTAATCTTGTCCTAGATTCCTATAATATTTTTGCAAGGCATGTCCGCATGTGGGGTGAAAGCCACATGATACTTTCACAGAATGACCACTTTTGTTTTGGAGGGGTCCAAACAAGTTGCCCATCATGTTGATGCATCATTTTCAGTACTAGTTTTTTTTCCTTATATTGTCAAGTTATTATCATCAATAGTTGTAAGCTCTAAAAACTGATCTGCACCACCTTAATGAAATTAAAAAAAAAACATACAGTAATATATTTTGGATTAACTACCTTTAGTTGTTGCTGCCATGAACTGATTACACAACTCACCAGCTAAAACACCATCTCTCTCCAAAATTCCAGCTAAAACAATCACTTATCTGGAAGACTAAAAATTGACAAACACTTATTCATCATTCCTCCCTCCAGATTTCACCCTTACAATTACAAAGTAGACCAATATTATGATACAATAATTTATCCTACAATCACACAGACTGAACCAGTAACACAATTTTGCCCTCATTCTCAATTGCTTGAGGAGGAAAACAATAAGATCAGAGGAGGGCAATCCAAAGCCAGAGCTAATACAGTTGACGTCGAGGATAATGAAGGCGTTAAAGAATCAATGCGAGTCTTCAAAGAATCATGGAATTTCATCCTCATCTTAGTACAAATCCCGTCTTTCTTGCCACCACCACGGTTTTTCAAAGCTCCGGGTCTGTTTGGTAATAAACAACATCCCCAGTGTCGCTAACATAATGGTCCTTCTTCATGCTCCTTATCAAATCGCCCAACAAATGAAATGGAATTGGCCCGGATTTCTTCGGTTCTCTGTAGTATTTGCCCAGAACAGGCTTTGCTGCCTCAGTCTATAATTCATAAACAAAGGGTTCATTTAGATCAGCTATCTGTCGCAAGAATTTTGTCAAAAAAAAGCTTTCGCTGTGATTTCTTACCGCTTCTATCAAATGGTAGTGTGGGATTTGCGGGAAAAGATGGTGTACAACATGTGTACCAATATCATGATGGATGTTGTTGATCCATCCATAGTCCCGGTCAACTGTTGTCAACCCTCCTCTGAGATAACTCCACTCCTAACCAATGAAATAAGGAACGGAAAATTCAATATTCATGTGTAAGAGTAGCCGAGATAAAAGGATTTAAAGAGGCAAATAGGAAGATTAAAATTCTATGTTTCCTTTTCAAGGGCAATTTTGAAATCCTTAGAGAACAACTATTTCACCGTTGAGGAAAAATTCAACATTTCGTTTTCAAATGGAGCTGTAAAGAAAATTTTTAAGAGATTCTCTCCATACCTTTCCACGGTACCAAGGGAGCTTATCCTCGTGACCATGGTGATGCAAGTAAGTAACCAAGTCCAACCACATAACAAAAAGCTGCAAATTGAGTGTGAAATTAGACACACAAAAATCGAGCACAAATAAATACAAAGCACATAAGAATCGCGCAAAGGAAGCCAACCAGGTAGGGCACGCCATAGAGCTTGAGCACTTGAATTGGACCCATAACAAACGACAAACCCACAAGAGTGGCAGCCATTGCGAGCCAGCAAGATGTAGAGGTGATGATATCATTTCTCTCATTCGGAGTGAACAAATCACTGTTTGGATCAAAATGAGAGCCTGCCTTTCCGGGGCTCCTTCCCCACTGTTGTTAAATTTTGAAAATTAATAACCGAAAAACTTGGCATAAACTGGAGCATTTAGGCACAAGTGAAGGTATTATATATGCTCACCAAGTATACAGGGTAAGCAAGCAAAGGGAATGGCAAGGTAAACCGTAGTTTCTTCGTCCCATCATCCAAAGTCTTGTACATCCTTTCAGGCAACTGGAAAGATATAGAAAAGTAGAATTGTTTAATTTTCAAGTCAGGAAACACAATAACACATAGCTTGTATAATAGGGAGCAAGCAACTTACTGGATGCCATGACTCATCATTCTCAACATGTCCATGGTTTTGATGGTGAGTTCTATGACTGATCCTCCTAAGAAACCCACCACATGAAAATTTTCAATGATCAAGGAGTCAAGATTTATAATAAAGGTCAGAGCTTTGAGATTAAATAGAGGTAGTACCATCCATGGTAAGGAACAAGGATTGAAGAATGAAGCAAGTGGCCAAACACACTGTTCAACTTAGGATTGTTTGAAAAGCTTCCATGCCCACTGCAAAAGAAATCCCACCCAACAATCACAGTTAAGTGAAAGAATCAATTTGAGGGCAAAACTCAATGGAAACTTGTACAAACAGAAAAGCATTTCAAGTACAAGAATATAGCAACAAAAAACAGACCTACCACATCTATTGCAACCTAACATTGCAAAAATAAGGAAAGAAGAACAAGGTAAAAATTGTAGTTAATGTTTAACGTACCAATCATGGCCAAGAACAAAGAGTGCCCAGAACATGGTACCCTGAGCAGCCCAGTAAAGAGGCCAAACAATCCAATTGTTCAAGTAGGCAGCAGCAGCAGCCAATCCAAACACAACAGCAACATCCCTAACAACATAACTAACAGACCTCCATGGATTCCTGACCCAACAATGCTTAGGAATTGCATCCCTTATATCAGACAGTTTGAAAGGAGGAGGGGCAGCTGGGTCAAAGAACTCATCTTTATCTCCCAACCCATTAACCCCATTAAGCTTCTCATCCTGACCCTCATCCCCATCTAGACTAGCCACCCTCAAAGGAGCACTCACCTTCACCTCCCATTTCTTCTCCTTACCAGAACAATTGGAAACCCACAACAAAGGGCGCTTTCTCAGATTTGAACCGGTTAAATTGCTCAGCTTTGGAGCATGGCAGATTGATGATCTGGGTTTGGAGTATAGCCTGGGGAGAGGCCTGAGACCGCATTCTGAGAGGACCCAACTCGCCATTGGAGAGAAATTTGGGGGGTGTTTGAGTTTTGGGTCAGAAGGTTATCTGCCTCTCTCTGAGGCAAAAGAGCGAACACTTGGTGGGCGTTTTACCAAAGGATCCTAATTTGTAATACGCAAAAAAGGGGTGGATAACACAAGGCCTCCTCTCCTCCACGTGAATGAGAAACGAGATGGACCTCTCAAGTCTCAAGCTTTTTTTGTTTGGCTACTTGGCTCTGATGTTTATAACCCTCCCCCCCTCTCTCTTTCACCCAATTTATCAGATCTCAATTAGCCAAGTTGTCAACGCCACTCTTTGATTCCAGTTAGCGTGTTTGTGTGTCCCCACATGGGAGACGGGCTTTCTTGGAAGGAAGATGGGTTTGACGGTAAATTTTTGCAGCCCTTGTGGTTGTGGTTGTGGGCGTTGAAACTTGAAAGTGTGTTCCTTTTTGGGGTGTGAGAGGGATGACGAAAGAATTTCGGCTGTTTGATTTGTTTACACCAGAGAGGAAATGGGCAAATTCTCAAAAAACCTAAATTTTTTTGGGTTAAAGACGCCAATAGCCTATTTTCATTAATGAATTCCAATAATATATCCCTAGATAATAGATTGGACAATAATAACCTATTACATAAAATTGGACAAAATTGCCCTCTAAAACCAATTTACGTAAATTTAGAAATCTCCCCTCTACAGTTTTTACGTAATTCTCAGTCCTGCAATCTTCTTCCCATCGGCCACCTTCCATCTGCCGGCCACCATCCTCCCGCCGGCCGCCGTCCTCCTGCCGGCCGCCGCCCTCCTGCCGGCCGCCGCCCTCCTGCCAGCTACCGCCACCCGCGGCCCTATCGTCGCATCCTTACCGCCTCCATAGCCTTGCCCAGATCTACGCATTTACGCCGGCCACTTTCCTCCCTCCGGCCACCATCATCCCGCCGGCCACCACCCGCCGCCGGCCACCAGCCCCCTGCCGGCCACCCCTCAACCTCCTAGGTCGAATTGCGTAGACCTGCAATTCGCAACTTTGGTATGTTACATTAAGTTTGCTAGGATTTGTTACATTAAAAATTATGTAGATTAGATTTTATGTAAATGAAAGTTGTTAAGATTCTGTTGCATAATATTTGCTAGGATCTTGTTATATGAAATTTTATGTAGAATAATTTATGTAGGTTAAATTGTTACATTAAATGTATGTAGATAAGATTTATATAGATTTAGTCTAGTTTATTTGAGTATTACACAAAATTTATGTAGATTAATTTTGTATTTTGTGTATGTGTTACATTATTTTTATGTAGATTAGATTTTATGTAAATGAAAGTTGTTAAGATTCTGTTGCATAACATTTGCTAGGATCTTGTTACAATAAATTTTATGTAGATTAATTTATGTAGGTTAAATTGTTACATTAAATGTATGTAGATAAGATTTATGTAGATTTAGTCTAGTTTATTTGAGTATTACACAAAATTTATGTAGATTAATTTTGTGTATGTGTTACATTAATTTTATGTAGATTAGATTTTATGTAAATGAAAGTTGTTAAGATTCTGTTGCATAATATTTGCTAGGATCTTGTACGTTACAATAAATTTTATGTAGAATAATCTATGTATGTTAAATTTTTACATTAAATGTATGTTGATAAGATTTATGTAGATTTAGTCTAGTTTATTTAAGTATTACACAAAGTTATTGTAGAGTAATTTTATGTATGTGTTACATTAAAATTATTGTAGAGTAATTTTGCTAGAGTAATTTTGTGTATGTGTTACACAAAATTATTGTAGAGTAATTTTGTGTATGTGTTAAATTATTGTAGTGTATTTAAGATAGGAAAGGAAGAAGAAGGGGCTTCATCTTACCGGTGACGATCGGTGCGACTTGGATGAACTTGCACACCAGGGACAAACGGCAGAGACGCTGAATACGTATTTCCTATTTTGAATGAGGGGAGAAATTAATGGGTATTATTGCTTCTTTAATAGGGGTGTTTTGGTATTTCCAATAAAAAGATATAGTTTTGGAAATAGTATTAGATAGGGGTATATTTTTGGAATTGATAATTGAAAAGAGGATTATTGTGGGATTTTTCTCAATTTTTTTCCGTCGTGTGAATGAAAGGCGACTATGCTATTAGACACAAAAAGAATTTTTTGGTGGATTTTTTCTTGGAAAGTATAAAGAAATAGTGAGTTCATATATATTTGTATTTTTTTTTATAAAAGTACTTTAAAAGTCTAACAACGACGTCTAATTTCTTATTATTTAGAAATAGGGAGATCGATTAATGATCAAGTTAGCAATTCAAGAAACCAAGTTCAAGCAAAGAAAGGTTCGCCCCGAGTTTTAAAAGAGGAAGGATGGGGTTTTTAGAAGCTTAGTTATTATAGTATAAATAGGTCGTTAGTTTGATCCTTAGGGTTGGCCACTCGAGACAAGACAAAAATGTTAGTAAGAGAGTGTTTCCACCTAATCATAATGTGGTTTCTTGCTCACAAGACCCATGAGATTAGAGTATAGATAGTAGTTGACTAAATATTTTTTCTCATCAAATTATACAATCGTGTCATTTTCTTATTGTTTTATCAAATACATTTAAAATAAAATAAACAAGTAATGTGTTTGTACTATTGTACATGTGTCACCTTCTCATTAAAAGGGCTAACATTTATTTTGATTATCATGGTAGCCAAATTGATGACCAAAACTATCTTTCATACACTATAAGAGTCTAATAATAGAAATATTTTGTAAATCTTGCCTTTTTTGTTTTTTAATCTTTTTTATGACGGGTTTACTATTTATTTTTTTTGATTTTAAATTCTATTTTTGACATATTTATCATGTGTCCTTATGACACATAATAAAAAAACCGTATTTTAATATAAATTAAACCATATTACTTTATATCACGACCACTATTTTTGCCGATCAATAGGTATGCTCCGAGTTTATTGGCTTTGTTGCCTTGTTGGTCCGATACCCATAAAATTTCCAAAAAAAAACTTAGGCCCCGTTTGGTAACACTGTCGGAATCGGATTGCAATCAGGAATTGAAATGGAATCAGGAATCGGAATGAACCATTCAGAAACATGTTGTTTGGTATGCTGTCGGAATGAACCATTCATAATAGTTATGGAATAAAATTCTTAAGATTTAGAGTTCTTAATTATGATTTTAAGGGTTTATGACTCTTAAAAATATACTTTAAGGTTGTGGAGTTTTAGGATTCAATATGAGCGATTATAATTCTTGGAATGAATGATACCTGCTATTTTCGACTGAAAGCCTTGGAATGAGCCATTTTTTGAAATGAAATCGATTCTAGAATTCTCTCTGTCAAATGGAATCATTCATTCCTGATTCTCATTCCTCGTTCCCAAGGAATCAAACCAAACGAGACCTTCAAGGGAATCAAAAATTGAATACAATTGAATCGAGATCCAGAGTTCGATCAAAAATGCTAGTGGGTCGGAAAGTAAAAACGGGGTCCCATACGTGTGAAATGATTGGATATCGGTCTTAAGATTAGATTTCCTCAAATGAAAAAAGATTGACTTGATTCAAAAAATAGATGTGACTTCTTCAATGGAAGTGAACTAGGTAGGTGACTACCTTAGTAGCACAAATGCACAATATATAGGGGAGTTTACATGGTGTTGAATGAAGTCATAAGAGAGTAGTAATTGATTTTTAATCTTATGAAATAAATATGTATTATAACATAGAATTAATTAATCTGAACAAATAAAAAACTATATCTGCTACCTGGGACGAAGGCAGGAATTTAAAATGGGATGGGCTAGTTTTGTGGTATAAAATTTAATTAGAAATAAATTTGGTTAACGAAGGGGAGTGAGAATCAAACCCCTATCCTCCTTACAACTTGCACTAAGTAGTACCACTTGAACTAGCTTGATTTTGTGTAACATATTTCTCTTTACTAGTACTAATATTATTTTTCAGGGTGAGTTACAGTCCAACCTAGCTCATCTCTACCTCTATGCATTGAGCTTAAAAATAAAGTAGCTTATAGTCCATTCCAATTTAAGGTCACCTTAGATTTAAGTTATCAGTCATTGTCTCTTTCGACACCTAGTCAAATAAATACGCATCGAGAGTAACATTAGGTCTCAATCTTTGGTTCACTGATTCTCACATAAAAAGAAAAAAGATTATCAAATCACTATTGCGTTGAAGTGTAACAATTTTTTAAGTTTGATCAAAGTTTTTGGATCATAGACGGATTGATCACCGTATTTAGTTTTTGTATAACAATTCTTTAACTTCAGCGAAAGTTCTTATATTTTAATTAGGTTAAAAAAACTATTTAACACTTTGGTTTTTGAGGCTAATTGACAAACAATTATTTGAAAAGACAAATCATACACACAAATGGACGATTGTATGAACAGAACAACGTTAAGATCATCATGTATAATAGGGTACACTAATTGACAAGGTCAAAATCTCGATCTTCGTCTTGCAACATTCTTACATTCAAGATGATTTGATGAATGAGTAAGATAGCCACATATGTTTGATAGCATACATATGTCTTATTTGGATCAAGTATACAAATTTCAATGAAATAAAACAAAAATGTGCAACACATGCCAATGTGAACATATAAATGAAATGATATCTAGACCTGATATAGCTAAGTTGTGGACAAATGAAAGAGTTGTAGCTTGTATTTGTTAACTTTTTGTAACGTGCACCAATGCATGTCTGGTCGACTTTCATACAGTACTGGGAATTGATTATGACAACTAGTTTAACCCCCCTACCATTTACGGGCAACGGTAATAAATTTATTAGACAAATTGGTAAGAAAAATATTATTTCTACAAAGTACACTTATTTGAACAAAGATTTAATTAAAATCATTTATAAAATATATTATATATATATGATTTAAAATCTAAACTATGAAGATTAATATATAAAATTTCAATTAATAAATTTTATTAGATAAGAGTAAGACTAAATCTTTTTAATCATTTGAAATTTACCTATCTTAGTTTAAAAGATCATGTTTAATTAATATAGATATATGTTCTTAGATAGGAAATCTTATACATATAGTATAGTCTAGATTATTTGTTTAAAAAATCCGAATTATATTTCAAAATATATTATATTTGTTAAAAAATAATTTGAGGATTATCTATCAAAAATTACATTTCGATTTTATCTTGATATATTGTTTAAATGGAAAGATCATGTTTTATTAAGTTAGATAGAAAATCTTATATATATATATAGATATAGTCTAGAATTTTTTATTTTATTAAATCCAAATTATATTTAAAAACTATAAAAACTCAGAATTATAATTAATTATCTAATGCTCCTATTGCGATTAGTATTTTTTTACCAATGATCGTAAATCAACTCATAATATAAATAAGTTGGATTTGTTCAAAAATTACTTTATCGACTGCCTAAATATAATGTCCTAACGCCACATAATTACATATGCTTATAGACGATAAAATTTGTGCTCCTCGGTTAGGCTAGAGAGTGACTACACAAAGGTACCACATGGATGGATTGCACATACGAAGAAGATGCAAATTTGCAACCAGAAAATTCGGTCCAATATTGTCGTAGAGATAAGATTTTATTTTTATAAATTTTACGGAGTAAGATTATATGATATTTTTTACCGGATAAAATTATATGAGATTCTAACTGATTTTTGACTGAGTAACTGATTAGTGTTTTTTATATACGTAAGGGCCCGATTGATTATTTTATTAAAGACATAACACGTGGCGCAATTTTTTGTGAAGACTTTGTCTCCGCTTTATACTATAGACACTGTAGATTTCTATACTTTTTTTTTTGGTCGGGGTAGATTTCTATACTTAATTCAAGTTGAAAGTTGATATTGATTTTTTCTTGAGACTTGTACGAATTCATAGTGCTTGTGCTGTGTGGGCGCCAAAATTACCATGTCTTTTCATACTTGTCATTATGTTATCAACGTTGTTTTCTTAGCATATGACTTTTTTTTTGGTTGAAGTAGCATATGACTCTTTTTTTTCACCCTACATCAAAGGAAAAAATATATTTATTTTCACGTTTATCATATTATAACAATTTACCTTTTCCTGGCGGTCGGAATGTGGACTTTCAATTTTCATCTCACATACTTAAATTAAGAGTACAAAATTGAATATTCTAGATGAGTGCGTGACTTTATTTAGTGGATAATTTAGGAAAACTAAAAATAAGTTATTAAAGTTTCATTTTTATAAATCATCATTAAATTTGTTGTTAAAATTTACGGAACACCATCTAGATTAAACGTAAATAACATAATAATTTATACATTGTTTGATATTATAAGATTTCTTCCAACAATAATTTTATAACGTGATTTACTTACATGAATTAAAAAATAAAACATGATTTTGTTGACAAAATTTTCTAATGTGTGTGATATTAATATGAAAAAGATGTTCTTATCAATTAGCATAGGTCAATAGATTCGGACCCAGGACTATCAATTTTGACCTTTGATTATACACTATCTAGTAAAAAAATGAACTTAAGTCAAAATTAAATCTTTTTATCGATTAAGTCGGATTTACATTATACTAGTCGTCGGTTATTATAAATAACTAGAAAGCTTGTCCGTCCGATGGACGGACAATTTCTTTCACCATATTTTTTTAGAAGGTGAAAATTATAATCTTCGTCATAATTTAACTTTGTTTTAACTAATAAATTATGTAAGTATTTTGTATTGAATTGTCCAAAAAATAGTAGATAAAATAAATATAAAATATGAAATTATTTGATTTGATTTTATTAATTTCTTATGAGAATTATTTTGATAATATGGCTTTTCTATTATAATTAAGTTTTTTAGCCGAATGTACATGTGTAGGGATTACTCTTTATAACTTTATAGACATTTTGGAGGAAATTTAAATAGAAAGCATACGGTTAGCTCTTTAGGCTTTACATTCTCGCTCAAAAAAGAAAAAATAATAAGGTTTTGCATTCAAGTTACAATAGTATAACATGATATATGTATGTAAAAAATAAGACATAGTAGCATGCGTTCATAACCAATTACAAAGAAAAAACAAATAAAAAAGCAAAACAAAAAAATATAAAAACATGCATTTATTTGACAAGGAAAAGAAAAATAAGAGTTGTAGAGATAGATAATTCATCAAAAACCAAAAAAAAGCAATTAGAGAGAAGTCATTAATGTAACAAAAGGGGGAGAATTTTAAGTGTTGTATAGATCAGCAATTGTATTGTCCCACTTGAGACGGGCCAGTGGTAACGGATAAAGGGATATTGGAAGGTAGACATAGCTCCGGTTTCGGTTCTACCGAGATTTTGAATCGGAACCGGTTTTTAAGTGGTACGTGTCCCGGTACGTATACATACAGAATAAACAAATTTATACTCCCTCCGTTTCATAATAAGTGTCGTTTTAGCTCTTAACACAGTTTTTAAGAAAAGCAATCATTCACTTTAAAACTTACAACTTTTTCTTAATATTACTACTCATTACATTTTTTTGGCCAATGAATGAACAACTTTAGTCAACAAATACACATTCCAATAAAAATTATCATTATTACCTCTAATAAATCACTTTGAAAACCTAAAACGACACATATTATGAAACAAATTTTAAGTGCTAAAACGACACTTATTGTAAAACGGAGGGAGTAATTTGAAATTACGCATGCATGACTAGAAAGTGGAAGAAGAAGTCAAAACGCAGAAGGATTACTAGTTAATTATGACTTCAAAGACTTTAATATTACGTGCATTGACAATAAATGTGGGCTTAATTAATCATCTACGCCGTCCAAGAAGCTTCGTATAACTGAGCTATCTATCCATACCGTACAAGAAACTAAATAAAATAACGAGAAAATTATAGATATACGTCAATTCATAATATTATTTCTTTTTTTTTTTTGGTAGAAATCTCTAACACTACTGTATATATAATATACATACTCTGTTTTGATTCTTCATTTATAAATTTTAATGTAATTGACTGATTAAAGAATTAATGTATAGGATTTCCATTACTTCTATTCTATCTACCCCATAATTTTCTTTAAGAAATGATATTAGGCTAGGCCAATACATGAGAAAATACACTATCCTAGAATATTCTTACGGTTGAAGTCCTGAAGACCCAGATCAAAGCAAATCGCAATGTCGACGTAGTCACCCATAGGATTACGCGGGACATGCGAGATCGTCCAGCTTTGAAAATTACCCAACAAACCTAGAATGTCCGTCCGCATCATCTTCACCTCTCACGGGAAGCTCCGATTTCCTTGCGCTGCATTAATGACTTGCAGATTGTCACCTTTAATAATCAAGCGGAGAATGCCTCGACCGATGGCCTCCAAAATCCCATGACGGAGAGCGTATGCCTCCGAAAACACCGCTGAACGGTTTCTAATGAACCCTTCGTCGTGAAAAATGGGTGCTCCAGTGTCATCTCCGAAAATAAACCCAAATGTAGCAGCACCAAAAGAGTTAGCAGCACCATCAAAATTATGTTTGATGTGATTAGTGGGAGTTAGTCCATTTCGAGGTTTTCCTCTTTTTGTGGCCTTTCAACTCTCCTCCATGTTTCGTTAGGTTGGCTTGTCTCCATTCTGTTCTCTGCTTTTTACTGAATTCATACACAACAATTGGTGTGATAGTTGACTGGGTATCGGGATCGAATGCTAATTTGTTTCTGAATAACCAAATGTTCCACCAGATTCTAACAAGATCTTCGAATTCCTCAATCGTAGTCTTAAATTTTATTTCTTCTATAATTTTTTTTGGGTTTCTATTATTTGGATTTAGTCTTCCGATTATTCTGGTTGTTTTGCTCTTGACGGATTTGCTCATAACTTGGACAACCATCTAGTAATTCATAAAAAGGTGGTATGAGTCTTCATGGGTGTTGTTATAGAGAACGCAACCGTATCCTATATGATTTGCAGCAAGTTTAACTTTGATAGGAAGGGTCGTTACGACATATTTTCCACAAAAAGTTTTCCTCATGCTCCATAACTAAAATAGAATGGCATGGGGTGCAAATTTATCTTCTTACACTTTTTTTTGTAAAAAAAAAATTAGGGTGAGGGATGCCTCAGTTCAATTCCTCCCCTCAAAAAGGTTAGTAGGGATCAAACCTAAAACCTCTCAATCAATGGTCAATGTTGTGTCTTACTCCATTATACCAACTCTCAGTTTAATTTATTTGCTTACGCACACTAATTCACAACATATGAAAGGGAATTAAATTCGGTATTTTTATGCGGAGTAGTTAGTTTTTGGCCCACCGTTGTCCAAATTTGTGGCCCATTTCTTTCTTGGACAAATGATAGATGTGAAGTGGGCCTAGACGCCTAGTTCATTTGGGTGCTTCTTTGATAATTAGATTTTTTTCGCCCTTTGCTTATTATCATTGGCACATAATGTTTCGTGAGTTTTGGTTTTATGGCGGGGAATTGCCTTTGGTTTACCCTATTCGATCGGTTAGTGTCTCTCTGAATCCGAACCGGGTACTCCCGTAGTCCCATTTTGGGAAGACTTTCCCACTATAAGCCTCCTCTCACTTTGAAACTTATGTTTGTAAGTGGATTATAAACAGATTTGAACTCATTGAAACATGCATTTTCATTTTGAGAGTCGAGTCGGTGACCTCTGAATACTACTTTTAGAGGCTTAAATTCCACATACATAATGATTATAAGCCGGCCAAATTCCACATAAGTCAAGTTTTGCCCAAACTTTATACACCAGGCTCATACATTATCCATGTACATGTTTTTTTCGATGTAGCATATTTTGTCTCTAGAGACATTGGCCGTGAAAATGTAAACAAATACCTTATAAACAATGATAGTATGAGTCGATGCTAAAGTCCTAACATCTTAACTAAATGCCTTAAAGCCTCGACTTAACAGAAGATGGTTGTCGTTTTTTAACGGTTATAGAAGTTTTTAATGGTCGAGAGTTATAATCGTGGAAGTGTATAACATACACCTGACATATGGTATTTTGGGAGCCTAAAAATCAGTGCACTAATTCTGACACGTATGTACATATTCAGAGAGCATCTTGGACCAAAAAGTAAAAACTGGAGCTCGCATAACCAAAGCTTCGCATGACATTACATATACGAAGTTTAAGCTTTTTCCATTGTTGTTTATAGAAGATATATTGGTTTAGTTGGTAGGGTTTGAGGGTCATGGGCCATGACCCACAAACCCTTGTGGTCTTTGAGGGCTCTATTGCAACTCGTGCATTATTTAAGCAATTAGTTGTGCCCATAACATATACTGTACTCCCTCCGTTTCACAATAAGTGTCGTTTTAGCTCTTAACACAGTTTTTAAGAAAAGCAATCATTCACTTTAAAACTTACAACTTTTTCTTAATCTTACCACTTATTACATTTTTTTGGCCAATGAATGAACAACTTTAGTCAACAAATACACATTCCAATAAAAATTATCATTATTACCCCTAATAAATCACTTTGAAAACCTAAAACGACACATATTATGAAACAAATTTTAAGTGCTAAAACGACACTTATTGTGAAACGGAGGGAGTATTAAATTTGGTTGCTTGTGTTCTGTTTTGGTAGTATATATATGCACGTACGTACCTATATAAATGACGATTTTATAAATTGAAAAAGATGTTATGACATTCTCATTTGTTTTTATTTATAATGTAATGGTGATTCTAGTAGTCAAGATCAACGTTGATCGTGAAGCCTCTCTAGCATTCCGAAAACCCTAAGCCCTAAAGTCAACGATCTTTCGAATAATGAGAAAAGTTAGATGGAAGGATTACCTTAAAATTTTGGGTTGTAAGGACTTTAAAGATGAGTTTCAGCTACAACTTTGCTCAAACAATTATTGAGACGTCTTAGTATCTTTTCCAAAGTATCTAGAAATCTATTTCTAACACTCATAAAAATCATATCACTTTTTTTTTTCTATATTTTACGTTTTTCAAGACAAAAAAATAATATTTTTACACTCAAAAAAAAAATTCAACAAACAAATGAAACAAGGCCTAAGAGTCTCCGGTCTTTCTTCGTGCAATCCCATGCTTTGCCCGCCCTTTTACTTTAGGGATGCTCCAATTCCTGAACTTATACTTGAACCGTTGAAGGTTGCCCCTTCATCGTGGCTCGTGAGTTTGGTGTCGGAGTTCAGCACCCTAGACACGACGCGGATTGTTGGAGATAACTCGTGTCGTGGGAAGAAATGGGCTCCATCATATAAGACTTTGCTCTCTACATATAAATAATGTAACTAACTACAAAAAACTTTAGGGTATTCTATTTTTCGTGCGATAATTAACATTATGTAATTTATGTTTGGTGGGCGGGTAGAAGTAGACCTGTACAAACCCGGGTTCGGACCGGGTTCGGGCCGGGCCGTTACCAAAAACCGTGCCCATTTATTCGGGCGGGCTTAGGACAATCGGGTTATTCGGGCTAGCAAGGTTGTCCGGATCTACCCGGACAATCGGACCCGGATAGCCCGTCGGGTTTCGGGTCCAGGACAATCAGTACATAATACTACTTGGATAATTAAATTAGCAGTATAAATGATGTCTCATAAAACAAACGTACACATTAAAGTTCCAAACTTGCTAGATAACTAATTTAACAGTATAATTGTTGTCCCATAAAAGATGATCCATATTACTAAGGAGTTGTCTCCTCTTCATTCTTATAATCTTTAGCAAACATATATTACTACAGAGCTGTCTCCTCTTCGTCCTCATAATCTCCACGACCTTCATTGCCAATTTTAAGTGTCTTGGATGGACCTTTACAAAAGCAAACATATATATATAAATATCATACAGAAAGAGCTGAAACATAATTCTAAAAGTTTCAAGATCAAAAGAAGTTATACCTTACACAAAACCTTACTACTGAAACTTAAATATGAGGTTTAAAGTGTTACTTCTAAGAGATGAGATTGAGGCCCAACAAATTTAAATATAACGTTCGATCATTACTCAACTTTATTACTGAAATTAAAGTTTAAAGTGTTAATACTTTTACAAATATATATGTATAAAATATAAACTCATAAATATAAATTTTAGTTTTAAATTAAAAATTATTCGGGTATTCGGGCGGGCTACTCGGGATATTCGGGTTAGGATTATTGTCCACGTCCCGCCCATGAATTCGGGCGGGCCGGGCTAAATTACTTGAACGGGTTTGGATCCTTGTCTATATCCGCCCATTTATCCGGGCGGACGGTACGGGCCGGGCGGGCCACCCGTGTTTGTCCAGGTAAGCAATCCCCGCAAAACTCGCAAGTGTGGCAAGCCAGGATTTCAGTGTCAAGTGGCCCATTAGGTCATCACCCCTCAATTCATTCAATTAATGCATCATTGTTGGCCTACAACCATTTCCTGGTACAAACTTTTCTTCTATTATTATTTCCTTCGTTATATGATTCCAAACTCACTTTCCAGTTTATGTTAAGAGAGCCTTGTTTTCATGCATTTGGTTTGACGGTTAAGATTTTGGAGTAGTACGTTGAAATCACCGTTTCAAATCTATCTAGCTCATGGAGTCACGGGTGGCATTAACCGTTTCTAGCTAGTGATCTTATAACTTATAAGTTTAAATCAATTGTCCTCCTTATCATGGTTCAAATACTATTTTCTTATGATGAAAAAATACCAAAACATATATTTAGAGACTTCGAGCTAGTAATTGATTAATTAATTTTAATCATTAATTTCCAACCTCAAGTTCTGTTCAATTCTGTAGTAGATTAGGTTACGTGACCTTATCTTATTGCTTTGATTACGTATTTGACCTAATCATTCAAATAATATTAATACAACTTGCTAGTAAAATGACTTAATTTCATCTATATGGTGCGGTATGTCTATCTTCATTTCTTGAATTTCCTACATTTCATTTTCTCGTACACCATAATGGAATGCTACCCACCATATTAAGGTACGTTAATATTACGCATTATTTTATACTATAATATTAATTAGCGTATAAAAGATGTGTAATTATAACATGACATATTATTTATACATATATATAGGCAAAACCGGTCACATAACCCATTCCAATTTTCCTGCCCAGTGCATGATGGCTTCCTCATCCTCCACCCACCTTCTCCTCCACCACGGTGGCGCCACCTCAGCTCCGCCTCCAACCCCCTCGTCTCAGCCCGACCTCCTCTCGTCCTCCGATAACTCCACGGCCGACGCCTTAGCCACGTTACTCCACCGCCTCCCCACCACTCTCTCCCTCCCTCCCTCTCGATTCGGCCGCCGCCACTCCACCACCGCCAACTCCGACCTACCGACCATCGCCCTCTCCAAACCACGAGCCCACGTCCTCTCGGCCATCTCCACCGCCGCCTCCGACCACGGCTTCTTCCAACTCACCTCCCAACTCGCCGAGTCATCCGAGTCAAACTCGGCCGCCGTACTCGCCCTCCCGCCGCCCCATAAGCGCCGCCTCTTCCCCTCAAACTGGCCCATCGGCTTCGAAGGCGACAACGAATCCGACGACGAATCAAACGCGTCGTTTTGCCTTGACCTCGACAGCCTGACGTTGACCGACTCGGCCGAGTGCACCGTGGCGGGTTTGGCCGGGTTCACTCGCGAGTTGGAGTGTCTTGGAGCCGAGGTGGTTGAGATGCTAACGTGCGCCTTGGGCTTGGACAATCCCACCATGACAAGGTGTTCGTTAATGTGGGTATCCGAATCCGATGAGAATGGTAAAATGGATATGCGATGTTACCCGTATGTGGTAGGGCTAAGCTACCAGATCCGGACCCGAGAATACCGGTTGGACACGGATTCGGGTCCGGTCTTGGTAAAGCCCGATGTTGGCTCGGTTTTGGTCACCCTTGGAGACATTGCTCAGGTGATCTTATTATCTTGGACTTTATTTAGCTTTGTTGCTTGTTTGGTGAAACCAAACACTTTAGTCGTGTATATTATACTCCCTCCGTTTCAATAAACATGTCTTTTTAGCTCTAAAAATTTGTTTCAAAATACATTGTCTTTTTACATTTTTGGATATTTACTTTACAGATTTACCCTTATAATCATTAGCAGTTTATTAGTAGTGGTTTTCAATAAAGTAAAAAAGTGAGGTAATAATTAGGGGTATAATAGTCCATTTAATAGCTTCCTTAATATATGTGCAAATGGCTAAAAGGACATGTTTATTGAAACGGAGGGAGTAGTTATTTTTCTGTCATTTTCTTTGAGTTGCATTCTTATTATTAGGTTTTTGTCATTTTCATTGATTTTTGAAATAGGTGTCTTGCTTGTATTTTGGTTAATATATAGTGTGCATTCATACTAAACAACCTAGAAAATATGTTATATGTGTGTTTAATTTTTGTGTTAATAATATAATATGCCTTGAACCCTACATCCAAAAAAATCAAGTTAGATATTTGTTTGGATTTTGGCATCCTAATTTACAGTTCAAATTTGCTTTTTCGGTCAAATCAATTTGCCCTTTACCCCTTTATTTGCATCCTTCTTTGCTTTTCTAGTTTCTACTTTGAACATACCAACGTTCAAAAATAAAATAAAAAAGTAGCATTAAATTGATGAGTTTCTTTTTTTCGTTCAAGATAAGTTGAAATATCGAACATATATCTTTGCACATACGTTTAACAGGTTTGGAGCAATGGAAAGACAAAGAAGGTTAGAGGAAGGCCAATTCCAACAATTCATGCCAACGACGAAAACTCGATATCAATGTCGCTACTTGTAACACTTCCTCTCGACAGCACCATCTCGCCTCTCCTCCCCATTACTCGTATCGACGAAAGAGAGGATCTTGTCTGTGATACGAAGAAGAGAGTGTTAGAAGACGATGACGAGTTGTTGGAGTTACAAGAGAATAGGGATTTGAAGTTCAATTCTATTCCATTTGAGGACTATGCATGGAGAGTGTATCACGAGAGGCTCTTCTTGAAAGACTCTCTTGATAGATATCGCATTTTGACCGATTGATTTTTGTTGTCTTTGGAATTTACTTTTATTGATTTGTTTTATGTGTTTACCTCCCTATTTTTATGATTTTTATTTTGTTTTTTTGTGTGCTTTGTTGTGAAAAAAGGGGGGAAGTATAGCTATGGTGGTGCTTGATCAAATTGTCATGTGTTTTTTGGTGAAATGATCAAATTAGAATGTACTAGTTTATGGAGTTGGATACTTGGATTGGTTCCAAGTTGGGTTGTGAATTTGGATTTGTACTTCATCTTTCTTGTTAGAGGATGAATTTTGCTTCTTTTTTTTTTTTTTATCAGTTTTGGGCCTCATTTACAAATGAGATAAAGAAAGTGTATTTGGGCCTTGGGCCATATGTCAATCCAACATGTCTCCATTCTATAATAAGGTGAGCCCGGTGAAGTTGGTTTAATTTAGGCAATACATTTGGTTCATTGTCCATAATTGTTGAATCCATGCATAACAATTCACATGTTGCATTGATGTTTCCACAAAGGCTCGTTTGGTAATAATATCAATGATAGATATCGAATATCGGTATGGATATCAAGGTATGAGTACGAGTACTACCAAGATACCAGACTAAACATGGATATGAAGTGATATCTTTCATATACTAATTTTTTGAACGATATGAAAATAACACTCTTGCTATCAAATACATATCGATATCTCACATGTTAAACATCATAGATCAACTTGTTATCGATATCAAAAGATACTAAACATCCAATATGATATGAGTATCCATCATATTTATACTCATATCTGATACCTTGATAAGAATATCAACACACTTAAATGGTTATATGTTTTGATAGAAAGAAAAACAGGGGAAACTTGTGACTTAATTCTATATATTCACCTTTATGAGGGAGTGTACTATTATGATATGGTCCAAATGTCCTTGTCAACTTTTGGGAGGTTCCTTAAACGTTCAAAAATTGATGGATTTATGTACCAACAGTACTATCTTATATATGAACTTGTTGTAGGCCAAATGTGTTAAAATAATAGAAAGTACAATGCTACTTTAGTATGCAATGCAACAAGGTGATGCTTTGCCTTAAAGGGTGATCCCAAGTAGAAGCAAATGGGGAATGGAAGTGGGCAAGTTGAGGTCCAAAGATAGAGATGTTTGTACAAATATGTAATTAAGCGCGAAAATGACTACAATTGAATTTAGGCTAATAATGCCTTTCTTAATCTTTAGTTTCTCAAACTTAATCTTAAAGTTATACATTCCAGCGGGCGATTAGCAATTGGTTAAAGCCCATAAATGTAGTTGATGCACACCGAATATTGTGAAATCTCTTGAATTTTTTAGATCTTAGAAATATATATTGTTGTCATTTCAATGTGGAAAATGTTTCTATACATTGACATGGAGCGAAACTTGTCTTTTTGAATTAGCTAGCCCCAACTTTGCACATGTAATCAAAGAAAATTATCCATATTCTAGAGTGTGGTTTGGTTTGAAAAAAAGAAGGTGGTTGGTTTTGGGTTTACTTGTCAATTGGGTTGGCTGAGTTGGATTTTAGCCTTAATTTTTACTACTATTTATTGAAAACTATTTTATTTTTTAGTGAGGTAAGAATGAGAACGACATTGGTCGAGCCATCTCAAACTCGGAAATCTTTACATATGAGAACACAAAATTCTGAGTCAATAAATAGATGATCAATGCAATTATTGTAACGACGAAAGCTATCAATACAATCGACTATATAATAGCAATAACGACGCATATTGTAAATGACTAAAATGGGTAAGTTTAACAACCTCAAAAAGATTATACAGGTGCTGAAATTTGGGCTTTATTTTGTTTTTTCAAGCAAACAAGTACGCTTTCATATGTACTTCAAAGTTAATATTTTTACCTATTATTGTTATTATTATTATTGACATCATAGAAATGAAAGTAAGAAATCGGGGCAAGAATAGCATTGCTTTGGAATGCAGCTTAAGAAAGGTGAGGAAGAAGCTGGGCCTTGTTAAAGACACGCTTCTTCCACAACAATCCACTTCAAAATCAAATCTGTGGGCCCACACACAGCCCATGGCTGATTGGCCTACAACGAGGCGTGTAGTACATACAACAATCTATCACTGGCCACTCATCATTTTCACCGCTGTAAATGGTAAGTGCTGAGCTGGAGCAGTTAAAGTGGGTGCAATTTTTTTTTTTTTCGAGAAAATTTAGGGTGAGGGGATGGTGTCCTAGTCCAAGGGCTCAGAGAGCTCTTACAAGGGGATTTCCTCACCTCAAAGAGACTAGGGGGATTGAACATGCAATCTGTCAGACCGATGCCCTGTCATGCTCCACTAGACAAAACCCTTGAGATTTGTGAGTGCAAAAATTATCATACTATTTATTGTTGTATTTAAGCTTATGATATGTTATTCACCCACATGGTCAAGAGACGAGACATTATTGTATGATGTTAAAGAATTCACCTTGCCATCATTTACTTTCAGATATACTAACATCTCATGAGTTTCATCTTAATTATTCATTTTAAGTAACACATGATAATATTCCATTTGACCCACGTGACCATCGACTCCACAAACCAGAAAAAGTATCGAGAAACTCAATTTGGTGATTTATCAAAAGAGATTGTATTGATCACGAACCCTAGATCACACACCACCAAGATAGTCTACTTTGGTTGTGAATCAACGAATATTGTAATCTATCATAATCATAACTAGAATGCATGACCCGTGCTATGCATGGGTTTAAAAACTATTTTGAAGTTTTATTACTTAATTTTAATTGAAAAATTGTAGAAAATTGCATTAATGTGAAAAATATACCAAAGTATGATAATATAAAATATCATAGATTATATTAAGTATAAAATAAGTAAACATTCCATAAGAAATAAATCAATTGAAAATATAATTCAATTGCGTTCAATTGCGTGAGAATCACTCACTATTTGCATCTTATTTATGTCTTCTCTATTTACGATTTGTTTTTCTCACTTCCTCAAAGGTAAATTTTTATATTGGTAAGGTTAGTGATCTAATTTAAATTAATCACTTTTTCATGCTTATGTTTAACATTTAAATATGAAAAGTCATTAAAAAAAATATGAGAGTTAACTCTTATCATTTCAGATTCGATTGCATTGTCCCACCTTTCTAAGAAGTATTTTGGTTTGTTTTGCAATAATTTTTTCCTTTTCCATAGGAAAACGATGGATGAGTGAGTACAAAACATTGGCACATAAGTTGATTTATGTGTTGAAATAATGCATATGAGATCTGAACATGAAAATCATAAAATGAAAATAAAATTAAGAGAAGAAAATTTAACAATTACCGATTGTACTGATCTGACTTTTCTAACAAATATTTAGGTTGTCATTGAAACACTTCATAGTTTTTTCTATTATTAACGCTTTTATTTTCTCAAATTAGAGGATTAAACTATGTAATAATTAGGGTGATAATATCATTTGCCATTTAACAGTACAGGCTATAGGATTCAAATTAGAGGATCCAATGCCGGTAAAACGTAATTATTACTAACAGTTTTTCTCAATATTCTTGGGCACTTGGTCTAAGAGTTACAGATTTTATTAATCATTAAAACGTTTGTAACTTATTTTTGTGATGGAGGAGATAAACCAAATTTAAAAAAATATAATTTTAATTCACTCCATACTAATTAAATCGGTACAATCTTTGTTTATGTAATCCAATTATCACAAAATATATAAATGATTTGTTATAATGGTGAATAAACATTGGCAAAGTTGGCAAATCTCATGTACACAAAAATTACGTAATATACGTAATAAACATTTTTGCTCCTCTCAACTGAATAGCATCCAAGAGCCCCTTTGTATCAGATTGGATATTGGAGTAAAATTTACGTAATATATAGAAAGAATACAAAAGATTAAAATAATATTGTTGGCTATTCAAAATTTCTTTATATACATGAAAACTATAGAAGTTTGAATCTGAAAAAATTACATAATATTTAGGTTAAGCATATATAATGCAAACTATATTGGCCTATAACATTAAGATGGATGGTCAATTGCTTCATATTATGCTATGATTAAATATTTGAACAATATGTATAGGTATGCTTTTAACATTTAATTTGTTTGTTTAGGTTATGTATTTAGTTATGGCATTTCATTATAGAGTTTAACTAACAATATGTACGTGAACATATGTACTTATGTACATTTCCCGGACCAATATCTATAAGTAAGCTTTTAACATTTAATTGGTGTGTTTAGGTTATGTATTTAGTTATGGCATTTCATAATAGAGTTCAACTAACAATATATACGTTTTCATATATAGATTACCCGTAGGTTTACATAATCATTTAAACTATAGGTAGTTTTCACACACATATATATATATATAGGTTTTAAATAAATATTTGAACAATATGTATAGGTAAGCTTTTAACATTTAATTGTATTTTATGATTTATGGTATTCACATATTTTGTGATTTACGTTAAAAAAATACACGTCAAGAAAATATTTAGCAAACAACACAAAAATGTTGCTAGAGAGATTTGAACCCCAAACCTTTAGGTAATTAAAAGAAGGGTTTACCACTATGCTATTGTGATTCTTTTGATTATGATTGCATAGTGTTGATTATATAGGGAAGATTGCAATGTAGAGTAAATGGAGCATTTAATGGTGACACCACCTAACTTTTATATATATATATAGATAATAACTATATACTAAAGTGGAGGTTAATAATATTTAGCTCGACACGTGTCGCATTCTCATTGGACTACATCACCTATCTTAATAAAACAATTCAATTTGTTTAATTGCTTGAAATTTCATTTTAGACCCCACATTAGATTTCTTCTTATCCACTGATTTCCATTTAATTATTTTTTAAAAAATAAAATAAAAAAATTGATTATAGATCACACATGTTTGTAAAATATGAAAGAATATATATCATTGAAATCATATCTACAAGATTTCCTTGAATATATAATTAACTATTACTACAATAAATTGGAGATTAAAATAACGTATTTCAACTTCAAGTAAATATATAATTAAATTAATAGCAATATATAAAAGATATAATAAACCACATAAACATTTATAGATTCTACATATATAAAAATTATATATACTTATGATTTAGACTTGATTTTTTTTCCAAGATAATTACAAAATAATAGTTATTATAAAACAAAAAACTTATTTATAAAACCAAGTATTCAATCCTTATACAAAAAATTATAATTCTATAGATCTTTGTTTGATTAAAATAATATATTATAACAAAAATAATATATCATTAAAATAAAACCCATAAGAAGCAAATTAAATAAAATAATACAATATTTTGTATATTTTTTGGTCGAAATACAATATTTTGTATCAAACTATTATTTTGATTAACTTTATATAAAATTTAAAGTAAGTTTTTAGTTAAATCAAAATCGTGTCATCAAGGCACGGGACTGATACTAGTTACTTTACTATATACTAAAGCGGAAGCAAATTCCGTCACCATATTGCGCCACATCACCCCATTATTAAAAAAATTATCTTATCAATCTTACTTTTAAGCTTAATCTTATACATTTTTAAATAAATATATTAGTTCTATCTTATATTGTGAGTTGCTTTCTATCCCCTAATGTATAAATATCAATCTTATCATTATGGTTACCTATTTAGTTAATATATTAATTTATCCTAAATACTTTATTTACAAAATCATTTGTACCCATTTACTTAAATGTTATTTTAATAATAAGTATTATTTTCGTAACTTTGTTCTAAAAATCATCATTAGTAGCAAATTCTACCACTATATTTATGCACATCTTTTTTAATTAAGTTAATGTATTATATATTTTTTTGTATTCTATCATATTGAAAACCGATAAGAATACTAATAAAAAATTAGATGATATATCTACCCTAAATATATTCGTAGCATATTGACTATGTTTTAGATAAAAGATAGATTTCTTATTAAGATAATGATTCGTTGATATTTCTATTCTTCTTATTTAATTAATTTTTTACAACATAATACCATATATACAAGATAATCTGGTTTTATTTTGTATCTTATTAAATATTCTCTATATTTAAAAGACAATACTATATTAATCCAAAATTTTATTTTAAACTATTGTTTTACTTATATAAATTAGTTTGTGCAATTTAATTTAAATTTCATAAGATTTTCATCATTGTTTTTATAAAACTTAATAATGCATCTTAATGTATTGTTTTTTTTAGAACACGTCTTAATGTATTGTTATGGAGCTCTTTTGCTTCAGATTTGGAATAATTTTATGTGGGCTTATATTAAAATCTTATTTTATTGATTGAAGATTCATACTACGCACCTATTGGGGTTGCAATTGTGCCATCCCGCATCGAGAATTGGTGGGAAGCCAAGCTCACTTATAACTTATAAGTACATGGATTACTCCTTCTATTGCCAATTGGTTTTGAGATGGAACCCCATGGGCTTGTGAATTGGGCTTGGCAATTGGGCTCGTCTACCCTCTAACAAGTGGTATCAGAGCCGATAGTTCGGCTTAGGGACCGGGAGGGTTCATCGTTATCGGTTGTGAGGGATTCACAATTAAGGGAGAGATTATATTTTTAGGGTTGCAATTGTGCTTGTCTGCCCTCTAACAATACCATTGTATAACGATTAAAATAATGTGCATGTAATAAATTGGGTTCATATTTGAGATACTGAATCGATCACCGGCCATTATTTGAATCAAACAAAAGAAATTGAAAGAAATGAGGGATGTCGGGTGTCACTCTCGGGAGGTGCTTTAATTAATTTCTTTGATTTCTAATGATGTAAGGTGTCGGATTATCACCCATTTATGTACTACTTAACTCATTTCGTTTTTAATAAAACGCCCATAGATGGCACGGAGACTACCACCTCTCCTTCTACCGAAAGAGATGACGGGGGGTTACGTTAGGTTCACCTCGTGGAATGCAAGATATAGACTTTGCCTGCGTTATACGTAGTGAATCGTGAAAACATTATTTTAATTAACGTTAGCTGTTTTTTTTAATACTATGCCCTTGCAAATTTTAAAATAAAAACGTGTTAGTTTAACAATTATATTTTTTTTTCACATTTGCAGATCTGTTTACTTTGGACTTCACGGTTTGAAAACACCTAGGTGCATATGACAGTTCCTAAAGCAATCGAGTTGTGAGTGACTGAGTGGACTATCTTTATACTCCGTATCATTTAATTTACAAGTTTTCAGCCTACAAAACTGTAATGGTATTACATTTTTTTTCAATTTTTATTTGTGATATTTACATTTTTATTTGTAGTATATACTATTATGATGTAATTCTTTAATGATTTAATTGACCATAACGTATTAAATTTATTTATATGGGTATATAAACACTGAACATAGCATTGATATGCTCAAAAGTCAAAATTAAGACTATTCACAATGGAGAAATATTTCTCTATTTCTTAACATTTAACAAAAAAGTAAAATAAATTTTTTGGGAGCATTGTGAGATAATTAAGAGAAACATTTCTTTTGCATTTCTACTTTATTCTTGCAGTAGAAATTTCCACTGTGAATTTCTCTGCAGAAATATGACAAATAATTTATTTTCCTTTTCTTTATTTACAAATAAGAAATTTAGATAGTCTCCGTTGTGAATGCTCTAAAACTCTAGATATATATATGTACATCAATATAGCCCCAAAAATTTGGATTTTTGACTAAAAGAGCTAAAGCATTCGCGTACAATAGAGAAATGTTGAGCATTTCTTTCTATAAATATATAAAAGAAAATTTAAAAAAATCAACTTTTGTCATACTATATTAGAGATATCTATCTATTGATGTATACTAAAGTGGAAGCAGATTCCGTCACCATATTACGCCACATCACCCCCTTATTAAAAAAATTGTCTTATCAATCTTGTTTTAATCGTAATCTTATACATGGTTAATTAAAATTTTAGTTTTATCTTAACTTTTGAGTTGTTTTCTATCCTAATATAAAAATCTCAATCTTATTATTATATGGTTACCTATTTAGTTAATATATTAATTTTATATTAATTTTTTTTATTTTACCCATTTACTTAAATATTATATTAATAATAAGTATTATTTTTCTTAATTTTGTTCTAAAATTTTCTAAAAATCCTCATTAGTAGCAAACTTTACCAATATATTTATGCCACGTCTTTTTTATTTAAATAATGTATTAAATATTTTTCTATCGTCTCATATTGAAATCCAATAATAATATTAATTAAAATATTAGATGATATATCTACCCTAAATATATCTGTAACATTACACATTGATTATGTTTTGGATAAAAGATACATTTCTTATTAAGATAATGATTCGTTAATATTTTCAAGTTTTTACAACATAATAACATGTATACAAGATACTATATTAATCCAATTTTTATTTTAAATTATTGATTTATTTATATAAATTAGTTTATGAAATTTACATTAAATTTCAAAAGATTTTAATCAATTTTTTTATAAAATTTAATAATGCATCTCATCTTATTATATTCTAATGTATGTAAAAAAAATATAAATACAATATATTTATATAAATATTTAATGATATTTAAAAATTATACTATTTTATAATATATCGTCCTAAAATAAATTAAACATATGATAATATTTATAATCATTATAGTGAATTTATATATAAGATAATAAAAAAAGACACCTCTTATGTGCGGGTCATTTGTTAATATAGGCTAATTACTCGAAACGGAAACATAAACCACATCAACAAAACCGATAACGACCGTCCGATTAAATCTTGTGGCCAGTCACGATTAAATCCAAACCGTTAAACGCCACCCCTTTGACCTCATTCACACAACTCCCCTCCGGGCCCCACTCAGCATCATCTTGCCACATCAGCATAACTACTCTCATCTCCCTTCCACAATTTTCACCCAAGCTCACAAGAAAACCTCCAAAATTTCTCCCTGAAAGGATTCAGAATCTTGAAAAACACCAACCATAAACCCAACCACCCAAATTCGTCATTAATCCCACCTACAAACCATAAAAATACCCCAATTTAATAAACGAATTCGTTACACAGAAATACAAAACACAAAACCAAACAGAGACCTCTGAACCACTCCTCTTTTTCACCCCGCCTGAAACAGAGCATCACCCTCAAGAACTCAAATCACTCCATTCATGGCTTCCGATTAGAAGAAAACACCTGATCAAGACAGCTTCCTCTCACCAAACCCCCATTCCCCCCTTTTCTTCTCCACAATCTTCTTCTCCGTCTCCATAATCCCATTTCTCCCCTCCCCTGTTTCTCCAAACCAATCTCCGATGAAGCAAAACCAGCAGATCGCCGGCGGAATTGGCCGGAAAGTCAACAACACGATCTCGATTTTCATCTTCGTCTCGTCGATCATCCTCTTCGCGGTCTTCCTCTACATCGAAGACGTGAAATCGATCACCGAATTCCCCTTCTCGTGGCCGAAATCGCAAGAACTCCAAGAACAGAGCTCTGTTCCGAAACCCCGAGACTCCCCTGTTTTCACACAAGACTCCTCGTCCTCCTCTGTTCTACTGAGCGCAAGAGCAGAGCAAAACGACGACGAAGAAGAAGAACGAATCCAACTCCCCCCAGAGGATTGCGATCTCTTCACAGGCGAATGGGTGTTCGACAACGTCACCCACCCATTGTACAAGGAAGACGAATGCAGGTTTCTGACAGCTCAGGTCACCTGCGCAAGAAATGGCAGACCGGATTTGCTTTACCAGAATTGGAGATGGCAGCCCAGAGATTGCTCTTTGCCCAAGTAATTTCTTGTTCTTGCTCTGTTTTTTAGGGTTTCTGGAATGTAAATTGGGGGTTTGCTGAATTTTTCAGATTTAGTGCGAAATTGTTGCTGGAGAAGCTTAAGGGGAAGAGATTGATGTTCGTTGGGGACTCGTTGAACAGAAATCAGTGGGAATCGATGGTTTGTATGGTCCAATCTGCAATCCCCCATGGGAGGAAGAGCTTGAGAAAATCCGGTTCTCTGTCTATCTTCACTCTTGAGGTTTTTCTTTTTCTTTTTCCTTTTTTGCCCTTTCTTTGTATTTTTTATTATTCTTTTTTCCTTTTCTTTGTGTTTTTTTATTATTTCTTTTTCTTTTTGCCCTTTCTTTGTGCCGAAAAAAGAATAATGTTTTAATTTTAGAAATTTTAAATTGTGTTTTTTGATAGGATTATAATACAACAGTGGAGTTCTATTGGGCGCCGTTTCTTGTGGAGTCGAATTCGGACGATCCGAAAATGCACAGTGTCCTGGACCGGATCATCATGCCCGGATCCATCGACAAGCACGCGTTCAACTGGAAGGGCGTTGACTATCTCGTTTTCAACACCTACATTTGGTGGATGAACACCGGCAACATGAAAGTCTTGTAAGTTCACTAAGTTGTTATGAGTTTGGTCTTGTAACTTTCAACTAAATGTAACTGGATTGTTAAGTGTGACGCTTCTGGTTGGTTAATTTGTTTGGCTGCTGTGGTTAGACGAGGATCGTTCGACGAAGGGGCGACGGAGTACGATGAGGTCCCGAGACCGATCGCGTACTCGATGGTTTTGGAGACGTGGGCTAAGTGGATCGACGACAACATTGACCCGAATCGAACAAGTGTCTTCTTCAACAGCATGTCACCTATCCATATCAAGTAGGTTTTGTTCATACTTGCTTTTTGTACTAGGGAAATGGATTTCTAATGGTCAAAATATGTGATTTTTTAATAGTAATTCACGTGAAATTGGTAATGTTAGTAAACTACAGAAAATTAGCATGAATTTTGCAGGTTTTTGTCAGTAGTGGGCTAGGCGTGAATCAAATGAGAAGTTTCCTTAATGTTTCAAGTACAATGATTTTAATAGTTCTTGGGAGTTGGGTCCAAGCATGTGTTTAACTAAATAATGGTTTGTTAAATGGAAAGCCAACTCAATTATGAACTAATGATGATTAGACGGTGCTAATTAATTCAAATTGCCCCGTTATGTGTTCATCTGTTCTCGTCTCTTTATGACTAATTAATGTCGTTTGTACGTGTAGTGACTAGTGAACAAAATAACAAATACTAACATCTAAGTTTTTTTTTGTGGTTGGTAAATGTATTGGTTGTCGTAGCTGTTGGGATTTCTAAATCACTAGCATTATTTAATCACAAAAATCAGAAGTAATGCAATCAAGCAGTTGGGTTTAAGTAAAGCCGAGTGTCTAATCATACCAAATCCGAGTAATTAATTTATTTAATTACGTTAATAATAATGTGGGATTTAGGAGTTCGGATTGGAACAACCCGGAGGGTATAAAGTGCGCGCTAGAGACGACGCCGGTGCTGAACAAAACGGCGCCGTTGCAAGTGGGGACGGACACGAGGCTGTTCGTGGTGGCCCACAACGTGACGCGGTCAACGAGGAGAGTGCCGGTCAACTTCGTCAACATAACGGCGTTGTCGGAGTACCGGAAGGACGCCCACACCTCCGTTCACACCGTCCGGCAGGGGAAGGTTCTGACGCCGGAGCAAAAGTCCGATCCGGCGAGGTTCGCCGATTGCATCCACTGGTGCCTCCCCGGGTTGCCCGACACGTGGAACGAGCTGCTTTATACACGTATCCTCTCTCTTGGGACCACGTGACACGTGGAAATTCGGTACTTTTTTTTTTTTGGAAACAATGTGTGGTGATTCTTTCTGCCTACCTGGAAAATGTAATTCTTTTACGTTTTTTTTGTGGTTGATTTGTTTTTTTGAAAAGTGGAAGAATGTGGGTTGTGGGTTGGTTGGAGGTGTAGATTTTGTGTTACAATGGGAAATGTATTTCTTCTGAAAGAAGGGATAATAAAATGTAAGTGTACATATATACAGTTCATGTACAAATAGAAGAAATTGGCAAGATATTCAATGAGTAATACTAATAGTTTTGTTGAAGACAATGTAATGTAAAAACCTCTTCTTTTGTTCCTCTTGGTTTAGTTACTTTCTTAGCCTGTGTCTTTTAACTTAAGTACGGACCCTGGCTTATGTTGGGACCACTAATTAAGGTTCATTTCTAGTAAATGTGTTAGATGTTGATGAATTATTGAATTTATTATGTTTGACAATAACTTTTAAAATATGGACGAGTGTCGGTTCACTTCTGTTTATTTTTTACAATTATTTGAATAAGATTTAATGGAGTTTAAAGGTTATGAATGATAATTCCTTTCACAATTCAAAAATTGTAAAATAGAAAATCATTGTCCCTGAGGTTTGAACGGGTTCACTTCTGGTTCGAATCTTTTGTCCCATGTTAACGTCCCAACACATGTCCCAGTGTGTTTGATTGGTTGAAATATTATGTTGGGGCTTTAAAAAATGTAAAAACATGTTAAGTTTTAAACTTTCAACCAATAAAACACAGTTTGGACGTGTGTTCTGTGTTGGGACGTTAACATGAGATAGAAGATTTGGACTCATTATTATAAGGCTGTAATACATTTTAAAAACACGGCCCAATTTGTTTTGGACTTTTGGCCCAACACTTATACACGCGCAAAAGTGCGCAATCCACTCAAAATAAAGAAACCGAAGAGTTCATTGAAATTCATGTCGTCATGTATGATGTTTCAAAACAAACTACAAATATTTATACTCAACCAAAAAAGACTTGACTGAATTAAATACAAATATTTGTAGTTTTTTTTTTCCAGATAAAAAAAAAAAAAAAAACACTTGACTGAAAAAACAAGAGGATGTGACTCACACTTATTCGAAAACATATCAAATTCATAACATATCTTTCTTTTTCCTCTTTGGCATAACCCATGGTCAATATGTTGACTTCAAATTTTGTAAAGAGATCAAACATGCACATATGGCCAGAGTGGCCAGCCAATAATAGTGGGCGTTTTTTGCATGTTTAAGTTGATGGTATACACGCTTGTGATAATATTCTTGAAAGCCTATCCCTAAATTCATAGTCAAATTCAACGCGTTATATGCACAAACCAATATCAAAACTCAAAACCCATCTATATATACACTTAGCAATCAACTCAATGTAGTAACACAGACCAAATCAAACCAAGAAATGGAATTCCCATCATTCTTTGTAGCAATAACAACTCTAATCACATCACAACTTCTCTTAACCTTTGCTTCACCACCATCATCATCAACCAACCAATTCCTCAAATGCATCCAAACCAACAATTTCTCAAACCCTAACTTCCCAATCTCAAAATCCCTATACACCCCTCAAAGCCCTTCCTTCTTACCAACCCTCCAATCCTACATCAAAAACAGCCGCTTCAACCGCTCCACCACCCCGAAACCGCTCGCCCTAGTGGCCGCCACCCACCCCTCCCACGTGCAATCCGCGGTCCTCTGTGCTCGGGTCTCGGGGATCCAGCTCAGGATCAGGAGCGGGGGCCACGACTTCGAGGGCTTGTCCTACGTGTCGAATGTCCCGTTTGTCGTCCTTGATATGTTCAACCTAAGAAAAGTGGACGTGGACGTTGCAAATGAGGTTGCATGGGTCCAAGCCGGAGCCATAATCGGAGAGATTTACTATAATGTCGCCAAGAAGAGTAACGGTTCGTTGGCGTTTCCCGCCGGAATTTGCTTGACCCTCGGCGCCGGCGGCCATATAAGTGGCGGCGGGTACGGGCCTTTGATGAGACAATATGGGTTGTCCGTTGACAACGTAGTTGATGCTCAGGTACGTATACGTCTGTAGGGTGCTAATCTATAATACCTACGGTATAAAGCGGAAACAATGTCTTCACAAAAATTTGCGCCACGTGTCATTTCTATAATAAAATAATCAGTCGGGCCCTCCTTTATACAAATTAGGTAGTTACAATCTCATATAATCTTATCTTGTAAAAATTGCTTAAAATTTACCAGAAATTATGAATTATCACTTACCAAGAATTAATTATCATCTTCTGATAAAAATTATTAATTAATAAAACGTGATATTTATCGTAAAGCAATTTTTTAACAAATTCAACTTATTTATATTATTAGTTGATTTACTATTGGTAAAAAACACTGATCACAATACGAAGATAAATATATATGATCCTATAATTTTAACGTGACCATTGACATTAGTCATTACATATCTATATTAAATTGGATTTATAACTACATTACCCGTACACGGTACGGGGGTTAAACTAGTTGTTGACTAGTGTCCTACATATTCTCATTTTAAATTATTACTCAACATGTTTAATTTGCCTTTAGTATACTTTTATAAATTAGTTAAATTAGGGATGCTCAACGAATCCGATGATGGGTCAACCCATTGACCCGTTTGACATTATTAAACTGATGTGTTATGGAATACGAAAATGAAATGTGGATCGACCCCCAATACGTTGAATTTTTCAAAAATAAATATATTTAATACTAATAAAAATATGATTTTTTCTTAAAAATAGACTTTAATAATAATAAAATTATAAAATATGTATATTTTTTAAATGTAATGGGTTGACCCTTGACCCGCGATCCGACCCGTCGAACACTCCTCAGTGAAACATAAGCTAGCAATTTATTCGTAATATCTTTTCCCGTTCAATCTCTAGTGGGCAATGAAGTGTCGACCAATTTAGCTCGTCTTTATCACTCTTTATATGATACACTATCTTATTTTGTTGAATGTTTGCCACAAAAAATACAACTCGTTATAAATTCAACGAGACAATTTATTAGTGGGTGGATGGACCAGGAAGTTGGATGGACGATCTAGATATGTAGCGTTATAGCGTTATTAAGATAAGACTGACCACATTAAGATTTTTAATCATGGCTTTGACGTCGGCCATGTCTTGTCTTGATCAATTAATTTACCTATTAAACTCTTTATATCTAGGTCGTTGACGCAAAGGGCAGGATCCTGAGCCGGTCAACGATGGGAGAAGATCTCTTTTGGGCCATTCGAGGAGGCGGAGCGGCCAGCTTCGCGGTGGTCCTTTCTTGGAAGTTGCACAGACGGTGACAGTGTTTGGGGTGACTAAAACGCTCGAGCAAGGGGCGACGGACATGGTGGACCAGTGGCAGCGCGTGGCCTACAAAATGGACCCAAAGCTGTTCATAAGGGCTCAGCCACAAGCAATCACGACCTCGGGTGGGACCCAAGCCACGGTCGGTGTGTCCTTCATAGCGTTGTACCTTGGTGGGGCTAAGGATTTGGTGAGCATTGTGAGCGAGAGCTTTCCATTGTTGGGGCTGCAATTGAAGGATTGCACTGAGATGAGTTGGGCCCAATCAGTTCTGTATTGGAATTCCGGTGCTCCTAAAGGTAACAACTTATGTCTCTTATTTAATTTCGCTATTAACCATATTAAGTGTTCTAAAAAACGCTAGTCGGTCTAGACGGATACCTAGACACCGTCTAGGCGAGTACAAACGCTAGGCGGTCTCAGTTGGGCCTAGAAGAGATTTTTAGAACACTATCATCATTATGATTTTCAACAGATACAAGCTCAATAGGTTACATTATCATATTAGTAACATGTGACATACAAAATCTAAACCAGGTACACCACTTGAGACGATGTTGCAAAGATCATCATCTCCTAACAACTACGGCAAACACAAGTCAGACTACGTCAAGACACCCATTCCGAAGCAAGGTTGGGAGGCGATTTGGAAGAAGATGATCGCGTTGGGCCCGAACGTGCTTATGCAATACAATCCGTACGGAGGGAGGATGAGCGAGATCTCCGAAGACGCGACCCCGTTCCCTCATAGAGCAGGGAATCTCTTCAAGATGCAATACATTTCGTTTTGGGGCGATTCGAGTCTCGAGACGGACAATAAGTACGTAACGGGTATGAAGGAGCTCCACGATGTGTTTACCCCATACGTCTCGAAGAACCCTAGGGAGGCGTTTTTGAACTATAGGGACATCGACATTGGGACGAACGGCAATGGGAACTTAGGGTTTGCTAATGATTTCTTTAAAGGGAATGTTCCAAGGCTGTTGAAGGTGAAGGCAGAGGTCGATCCTGGTAACTTGTTTAGGTATGAACAGAGTATACCTTTGGAGAAGAGAGCTTGACACTCTTAGGTGCATATAAATCGTAACTATCTTAGTTAATACGATTCTTTATAAAAGTTTATAGTTGTTTATTTACCATGGTATTATCACAATATGTACTCCCAAAAAGCAATGGTAAGGTTACGATAATACATATTATACATACGTCATTCATAATGCTAATGTATGTGGAATATGTACACAACAAAGAAACAGAAAAAGGTATCAATTTCTGTCGTCATACATGATGTAAAAATAAGCTAACTTGGTAAGTGTTTTTTACCAAGACAAGTTGGAAAAATCGAATTTGCTATCCGAAAACAACACGAAGACATAATCTCTAATCAAAGAAGAAGAAGATGGTGGTTTAACCGCATCATTTTGCCAAAAAACTCAACTAACTGATCACAAACTTCAAAGGCTATAATGATTCCATTCGAAATCTTAATCAAATGATACAAAAAACATCAGTCTCACACATTCAATATTAACTACTTGCTGACATTGTGCAAAGAATCAAACAAGTTGCAAGTAAAACGAATGCGCAACCTCAAATAGACGACCAAAAAACAAATACTCCGATCTCCACAGCACAAATATTCTTCAGCATACAGAATCTGTGATCAATCATTACATTAAAAAGAACACCAAATCTGGAATTATAACTTAATCTGGAGTTATATTTTAGACTAAAATCATATTCTGCCTTCCTCAATTCCATAACCATTCGAAAGGATCAAACAGAATAGATCCCTAATTCGACTAATACGCAAACGAGCATCGAACAGAATGGGAAAAACACAAAACTGCGCGATTAACAAAACCTCAAGAGTTGCATTCTCATCATTAAGATCCATACAGAGATATATCCGATTGTAAGAGCTAACGAAAGCTTCACTATCCGAAACGATGGAAACTACTCCAAATTCAAAAGCAAAACAGAAACTAAGACTGGAAAACAGAAACGAACAAGAGATCGGAAAAACACCGCGAAATCAACGAGGAGGCCGTCGTCTACTTGGATCTCTGTCTCATCTTTCGGCGCTTCCTCTTCAATCTCCTCATACGCTTCTTCTTCCACTGCAAAATTCACACACACGAAAAACGGAGAACGAAGAGGATCAGAAACCGATTTAGCTTAATCAACGAATTGAGAGCGATTCGAAAGGATGAAGAGGAGGAGAGATTACCTTGGCTCTCATGGCGAAAAGCTAGAGCGAAGAATGAACTCTAGATCGGAGGTCGTGTGTAAACCCTAGAAACGTCGATTGAAGCTGCGCGTAAAGGATGGTTCTAGGGCTTTTCAGGTACTTATAGGAGGTTTATGAGATTAAAGGCGGTTTCTTATTGGGCTGAAAAGGCCCAATGGGCCTGAACGATATGTATGTTTACTAGAATCGTCTAGATCGATGCCAAATCTACGGGCGCATTTGGTTATGCAACCCGTTTGCTGTTTGTTGGTTTGGTAGAATTTGTGATGTGTTAGGCTTGGATCGTGCACTATGATAAAATAAAATACATACTCATAATCTGTAAATTGTAAAAACGTATGAATCTAGCCTAACTTTAGATATGAGGTAGAGCTATTTTTGACACGCCCCACAAGTACAATTGGTTCGGTCCAATCGATACTTGGAGAATGCAAGAGGTGGTAGGCATATTAATCTCTTTTATAGCCGAAACCAATCTTGAGGTTCATTTAGGGTATCTCAATCTCTTTGTAGCCAAACCAATTATGCACAAGAAGCGGATTCAGGATCAAGATAAGTCGTCCGACAAATAGCTCTGGTACCATATAATACTTCTATGGGGTCGATGGATAAGGGGTCGTACATATGTAAGACTAATACATAAGCATGAATAGGTTTCCATCCTAAAATCAATTGACAATAGGCGAAGTCACTGATGTATCTGTACTACTATAGTATAAAGCGGAGTTAATGTCTTCACAAAAATTTGCGTCATGTGTCATTTCTATAATAAAATAATCAGTTGGGTCCTCCTTTATACAAATTTGGTGGTTAGAATCTCATATAATCTTAGCTCATAAACATGATTAAAAATTACTGAAAAATTATGAATTATCCCGAAAATTATGAATTATCGTTTACCAAAAATTAGTTGTAATCTTCTAATAAATATTATTATTTGATAAAACATGATCTTTGTTGTAAAAAAAAAAAGGAAATATAGATAAAATTCGAAAAATACAATTCTGAGATTTTTTTTGGTTTTTTTTTTTTATAATTTTGAAATAAAATTCAGCTTTTTCAAAACAAATAATTATACTATATCTATATTTCCTAAATTCCTACCCACTAAATTTAAATCTCTTATCTTTTCAAACAACCAATGTAATAATCTTTGAGGTCATATCTATATCTATATGTATAAGATTAATTTCTATTTAAAATATACCTATATTATTTCCTATCGAAGAAGTTGATGAAATATATCTATATTAAATTGGGGTTATAATCACATTATCTGTACATAGTATGGATGTTAAACTAGTTTATATATTAAGGTTATTTACTCTAGCTCAATTTTAGATGTAGGGTAGATTTATTCTCAACATTACTGAACAAACGATACAAATTCTTTTTATTTTGAATCTCAATTAATTTACAAATCGATCTGAAGACAAACAAACCTCAACGAACTAAACACCTAATTGTCCACGTACAACGATTAAGTTCATTTACAATCATAACCAGATCTATATATTAAGATGTCTGCACAGACAAATGACCTCCGCAGACTTACCTAACTTTAGCAAACTGGTGAAAATTAAAAGACATTTTTTGGTGAGATGAAAATTAAAAGACATTGTCAAGGAAGATTGTTTAATTTGATGCACGAATGATGTAAATGATGTACTTATATCTCTTGGGATGAATGTTCTCAATGTGAAAAAAAAAAGTTCATCTATTAGTTTCTATAAACAACACACTTCACTTCCACTCCAAAACTCTAATAATCTGTCCTTTTTACTTTTACCCTCTACTCCATTTCAACTCAAATGAACCTACGGTGGCAAATGCTCATTGCACTATTAGCAATCAACAAAGGTATCATCATTATGTGACCAACGGAAACAAATGGTGGAGTCTTTATTTTGCTCAAAGGTACAAACTCAATGAAGGCAATACCAAATGCAAACCTTTTGGTAGCATGGGTTTGTACCATTTAAGCCAAAGATAGTCAAATGAGGCTATCTCTTTGATTGGATCTTCAAAATGAGTTATCAACTTCAAACGTCTTATTGATCCAATAATAGATACTCTACTCCACTACAAACACACTATTAACTATAGACGAGCTAGTAGACGACTCCCATCGCAATCATGTGGAAATTTTAGGCTTTGTTGCTTGCCAGCTTTAATTTGCTTTTTTATTTGGTGTCCAAATGCAAGAGGAAAAGCTCATCTTTTTTCTTTCCCAACTTTTGTCTTTGTTTAGGTTTGATGCTACTTTTGTTACTTGCGGTGAAAATGCATCTACACTTGTCGCATCGCAACGTGATATTGCCCGATAGTGGTTCAACTCAATGCAATACTAAGATTAGGAATATTTTTAAACTAGTATACACATAAATACCTACATATGCCTATAATGAACTAAACCTAGCTAATGTCCCCTAACCTATTTAAGGTTCATTAATAGGTCTTATGATTTGACACGATTCTCTTTCATCTTCTCAGGGATGAGATTGGTCCTGGAGATCTCGGGACCTTGATGCTGACGAACGTCAACGATAGTCACGAACGGCTGTCTTGAAGACTTGGAGGGTTCTGAAAACGATGATGATCTTGGACAATAACCCTTTCAAACTATTCATAATTGAAAGCAAACCATCACCAAAGTCTAACTGAAGGACTCCTAAATAATTTTAACATAATCAAAAACACCCGCACATAAGCTAAATGTGAGCAAGTCCCATATCAATCTTATAGAGCCAAATGTTGGGGAAAAACCTGCGGAAGCCCCGGATCGTTCCTGCAATTAGACGGATAGTAAGCAAACCAAGACAAAGACACGAGCAATTGTTGACCCAGTTCGTCACAAGGACTACGTCTGGGGGCACTACCAAGCCAGGGATTCTCCACTAGATTAGAGGATTCAAGGGTTTACAAGGATTCTTCCTAAGCCTAACCTCTCAATCTCGCTTTCAGGATCTCTCTCAATGCTTTTGGGTAACACCCCAATTACAATATCAATGTCGAGTATAAATAGAAAACCTAGAGCCATACAATATCTTTTTCCCCAAGGAAACAATAATATCCCGAAAGATATGGAATCTTCTCGTGAAAATATGCGGACGTCTGAAAACTCGGGCCCATCACGCGAAACTCGGGCGCGTTCCCGGGCCCCTGCCCGAGTTTTGCCGCCAGGAGCGTCGCCCACGAAACGCGGGCAACGGCCCACGAGACGCGGCCGCGTCC